>JAAGKR010001819.1:0-61148 GCA_011419295.1 Clarias macrocephalus
CTATCTCTCTCTCTCTCTCGCTCTCTCTCGCTCTCTCTCTCTCTCTCTCTCTCTCTCTCTCACACTCTCTCTCACTCTCTCTCGCTCTCTCTCTCTCTCTCTCTCTCTCTCTCTCTCTCTCTCTCTCTCTCTCTCTCTCTCTCTCTCTCTCTCTCTCGCTCTCAGCAGCCTCACAAGTGATGTTTCTGCAAGAAAAGATCTTGCGATTAAAAATTTTTTTTTTAAAGAAATCTGTGTTTGCTGATCCGTTCCTGGCGTATGGGTCCCTCCTTATTCCCGCAGATATGAGAAAGGCTTTGTTCGACTGAAAATAAGTGCCAGCGATTGTCGCCAAGATGGCCGCTGAGCGAACAGACTTAACTAGAAGGGCTTGCAACGATAGGAACATTCTTTCCAACATTAAGCGAGCTCTTAATTTGAAACCTAGCATGTTTTTTTTTTTCCCCATCGGACCTCGAGTGTATCAACTATTATTCTGCTTCTGGAATAAAATACCTGCTTTCTTTTCAAAGGAATTATCGTGACTAATCCCGACTGAGGCGAAGAAAAAATAAAGCAGGTTTAGTATTCCTCGTTGCCCGACTGTGATTTTCACCAACATCCCTTAAGCGCGGCACCTTTTTCCTGCGGCGCGCGTGCCACTCTGCGCGCGGGGGAATTACCGTCCTCGAGTTTACCCAGGGATTTATTGTTAAATATTTGTCGAGCGTCCCAGCCCGCAGTCAGTGGCGTGTGTTGGTAAAGAGCAGCATGGAACATAATTGCCAAGCGCGTAAAAATGTCATTGCTTTGCATTAGTAAGCATGAAAAAGCCCTTGAATCAGTGCTCGCAGGTGGGAACGCAGATAGCGGCGCGGTTTAATTTCGCTCCGCAACGCTGTCTCGAGTTCAAAGACCTTTAGTCAGACATTTTAATTACTTTGGAATTGGTCCTAATTGATCTCGGCTTAGATGGACTCCTCGTACTTCTACACTCGAAAAATCGGTGTTGCTTTTCTCCCCGGCGGAGACGAGCGCCGCGGTTAACTGATATACTCTCTTGCTTTTTCATTTACTCTTCCTTCCCTCATAAACGCTGACTTAAACCGAAATAAAAGCGCAAATGGAGCGTAATGCTGGTGTGAGTTAGTGTTAGTTCTCCTCAGTGATACTCTATGGACAGTAATGCTCTTTTCATTTACGAAGGTTCTGCTCTACTCTCTGGTTAGAGTGCACCGTACCGGGCCTTTATTACTGACGGGACTCGGTGACGCTACCGCCGGGGTTCGCCAGGGTTATTCCGGTCACACGTTCCCTCCGTGGACGTTTGGGTTCTCCGGTTTCCTCCCCTCCCTCAAAGGAACGAGCGTTTAGCTCCAGGTCGCTTTGTAATGTGGATGAGTGTTTTTGCCTCCAGCCTGGTGTGACTGGGACGGACTCCGGAGTTACTTAAACCCTGGCGAGGATGAAATGATTACCGAAGACCAGTAAGCTGGTGTTATAATTACCGTAATGTTATCTATGATCATATCTCTCGAACATACAACATTAACCTCGCTCGCTCACTCACTCACTCATCCACTCACTTATTGTCTATACCGCATTCTCAGGGGCCCTGGAGTCGAGACACACACTCGACGGGGTGCCAATCCATCACACGGCTCACACAAACACACACTTACGCAATTATTGACACACTTCGGGGCGATTCTGGGAACGCTTAGGAGGCCTGGAGCCTATATCCCAGGAGGATTAGGGCACGAGGTGGGGTACACCATGGACAGGGTTCCAATCCATCACAGGGAACGGCAGTTAGCCTAATCTGCATGTCTTCGGACTGCGGGAGGAAACCCACCAAGCACGGGGAGAACATGCAAACCCCACGCACACGGAGACGGGAATCGAACCCGGACCCTGGAGGTGCAAGGCGACGGTGATGAACAACTAAGCCAATGTGCCGCCCATAGCATTTAACCTATTTGGGAATTAATAAGTGTTTAATATTGCACGTACATCCTTTGATTGTACAGAATGGCAGTGGATCAGCCAGCGACGTGACAGTGTGCCATTTATGAATCAGAAGAACAATGAGCACCAACCAGCCTAAAACCTCTTTATACACCTATTCCGTACAATAGACGATGTCTTGTTCCAAGCGTTACAATACCTGCCATCCTGCCAAGTCCCGAAAGGCATATAAGCTGAAGGCACGACTCATTAGAACGTCACTTTACGAACGAGAGCTCGTACTTGCTGCATGACCCGCACTCACTTCCACTGTAGGTCAGAGTCACCTTATTATCCCTCACGCACGTGTTAAAACCCGAGGAAACGCTACGTTGCTGCTGGGTCCGTTGCCATCCATCCAGAGGATGCTTTAACACTCCAGTCACTCGCCATGCTAAAAATTTCATCTGGCGGTTAGATAATGCTCGGCGCCGACGCTGAATTATTGAAGGCCTTGTACTTGCGAGGGGGGAGGGGGGGGGGGGGACAGGGGCGCACTTTTAACTCTCCGTACCGCTGCGGCATCCTGTACGGTAACTAAGAGACGCTACACAAACATCAAGAAGGAATGATGTGATGGAGGAGGGAAAAGGAGTGCAACGGAGCGGAGTGAGGGATCGGGACGGGGGGGGGGAGGAAGAGGAGGAGGAGGAGGAGGAGGTGTGTGTGTGTGTGTGGAGGAAATGAAAAGAAAGTCTGGCTGATGAGTGGCCCGCCGAAGCTGTGAACCACTCACAGGCACCCCTTGAGTGTGTGTGTTTTTCTCTGTATGTATTTTATGGTGCATGAAGCACCACTCGCTGCTTTCTGTCTCCTTTTTTTTTTTTTTTTCTTTTTCTTCCCTGTGCTCGGTCTCTAATGTGTGTCATTCATATTTCAGTTAATGAGCACAAACAAACCCGGCGCTCTCTGTTGAACAGCCTATTAGTTAGCAGAGAAGTAAGGAAGAGAAAGAAAACACGCGCACGTCTTCATCAAGCTAATTGTTTCAGAGTTGCGTCGTTATTTGATTAATGACTGCGGCTCGTATCGCGTCGGATTATCACGTATAGCCGGCGATGACGTTCGGATAATAAAGCCGGAGTCGATAATTGTTCTTTCTGCATTGCTGAACGGTTCTTCGCTCAATTAAAAAAAAAAAAAAAAAAAAAAAAGACACGAGTGCTGTTCAGATTGTGTGGGTTTACTCTTATTTATTTATTTATTTATTTATTTATTTATTTCTTCATTTATTTTTATTCCATGATGGTGAGTTTTACAATGTGAGCTTTCAATTCTATAATCACACCTCTCAGTACAGCTGTGCGCGCGCGTGTGCGCGTGAAAGAGAAGCGCTGTTCGATTACGGCTGCCCGGTTTGAAGCCCGGCGCTCGGGTGCCGGAGTGAATGTGAGCACATCGGCGTGTAACAAACCTTAACCTTGCCTAAGGCTGGAGATCACAGCTCAGGCCCAGCGGAGAGCCGAAACCGTTGATTTTTTCCACGCTTACCCCGTTTCGGTGAAATGTTCTCTGTTCCGCTCGCACCCCCAAAAGACCGATGGCAAACATTAACGTCTGTTCTGACAGCACCGAACATAAGTGAGGTTGTCAAGTGAACCAGCCCTTCACCTGCACACCGTGTGTACTGAAAGGGAACGAGTACAGCGTGCAGGAGGGAGAGGTTACTGCCCGAATAACACCGAGGAGGGAAAAAAACCTGCTTTCAGTCCAACCTTTGGAAATGGAGAAACACCAATAGTGCACACACACACAACACACACACACGGTGTGTAAGGTCAGCGGATTAATCATGAACTATTAGTTCACTTATGCGACAGATCAAAGGATGCGTGATGAAGAGAGAATTTACATTCCTGATTTCAACTGTAGAAAGAAAATCATCGTAGCGGTGCATCTACATTCTCTGCATTCATTCGGTCATCCTTATAAACTAGCCATCTAGGGGTCAGGGTTGCCTCGGATCTGACACGAATCTCAGGAAAAACAGTTCATATAGATATGAAAAAGAAATCAGATAATGTGCAAGGTCTAAGGCAATATTAGATACGGATGCGTTTCATTATATATGTGTGTATGTGTGTGAAATGCATCCGTATCAATACATTAGATACATAAGACTATCTATCTATCCATGTTCTAATAATATCATTATTATATAATTACACTTATTCTGTATTAAACGTCATCTAATATAGTTTAATGGCTTCTCATTGGTCAAAACGACCCCATATATTGACCTCAAATAAAATGAACCCCAACAACATAATGAAGTCTGATACTGTACAGCGTAATAACTTTATAAAACAACATCTGATACATCTGTATTTCATACTGACCTTCTTATAGTGTATATCTTAATCATATCACATAACTTCTTATACTGTACATCATAATGACCTTATATAATAAGTTGCATACCATAATGCCCTTATAATACTTTCTTATAGCGGATACCTCGATCATTATAATGCTTCCCTATACCGTATATCACAATCATCTTATATAATACTTTCTTATAGTGTATATCTCAAATATTCAAATGATTTCTGATAATAAGTTATTTCACAATGATCTCTTATATAACCCTTATATGGTCTATGATAATGACCTTAAATATTATAATAACCTCTTATACTCCACCTTATATCCAAACTTCATTTACTCTATATCATATAAATTATAATGCCTTCTTATGATGTATTCCACGATGACCTCTTTTATATTGCAGCAGCCTCTTGTCCTATACATCATCAGGGGAAGGGCGATGGGGAAGTTTTACAAGAAGGCCAGGGGTGATTTTAGGAGTTATTTCCTCAGCTATCTTTCTCAGCTCAGTCTCTGAGTAAGATGAACTGTGTGTAGAACATACTGGATATGTGTACTGGAGAGCAAGAAAGCGCCAGAGACAGAGCGCGAGTGAGCGAGAGAGGGAGAGAGAGAGAGAGAGAGAGATGGGAACATGTATTTGCTTCAGACACCACTTTAGGTTTAGACCAGGGTTGGGGTGGTTAGGCAGATGCTAAAGTGCGGGACATTTGTAACATTTTGCATGTGTGCATGCGTGGCATCTTGGATAAGGAATCGAGCGTCTAATGGTCTTGGCCTGTTCCTGCATCGTCATGAAGAATCTGACGAGTGCTAAAGAGAAGATTCAGACCCGTGTCTGGTTGCCAGACTTTTGTTTATCAGTGAAAGGCAGTGTCGTGACCTTTTTTAAAAAAAAAAAATGTTAGTCTGTTATATATCATGCCTCTGTATATTCCTGAATATTTATTTTGATTTTTTGGGGGGAAATTGTGTAGATGTCCACTGCTGTTGGGAGCTGTGTGTGTGTGTGTGTGTGTGTGTGTGTGTGTGTGTGTGTGTGTGTTTTGGCCATGTTTTTAATCCCAAACTGTTGAAAGAATAATAAAAAAATAAAAAAAAGTGTTTAATAAGTGTAAGGGCTGTCTGGTCTGGGGTTGGCTTTGGAAAATCTCATTGTGGCTTTTGCCATCCTGGAGGTGCACGGACTGTATCGATAAAACACATTCACTCGTGTTATTACTGAATTATGTCATCTTTCATGCTTCATCTCATTTGGTTTGGCTTTGGTAAATTCTATTAAAACCCTCGACATCAAACTGTCAGGAAAAGCCGCGGTGTCAGGAAGGGAGGAGAATCTTCCTCTGTAAATGAATGTGACATTTCAATCACTTCCATTTTGGCCCCGTTCGTTAGCAAATGCTGCGATTATTGCCCGGAATACATTAAACCCTCATTAAGATCCGGTAACCTTTACAAATCAGGTCTGCACAAGAGATGCGGAAGAGGACGACCTCGCCGAGTAGCGCTGATCATCCGTCATTAGGATATGCCATGTTAACAGGTAATAACGGGAAAGAGGTGATAACAAATATGACAGCTACGGATTAGCCGGCGCAGAACGAGTCGCGCAAATTGGTGAGCGGTGAGCCTGATTGCTATTTAATCAGTCTTTCGACAGAGGAGCAGAGCCAATTAGTTTCGGATATTCCAAGGTGTTCCCATGCTTGCATTATTTCAGGTAAAACCTTGTTGCTCTTATAATTGGCACTGAAATGTGCCTCCCAAACCGCCTACCTGCAGCAGGAGCTGCTCCGCATTAATACCCCAGCCTGGCGCTGGGGCTGAACAGGGTCTCCTGCAAACTTTTTCCGCCGCCAAGAATATGACACGATATCCTCGAGGGGGGAAGGCAGCGCCTGCCCTAGACTTGTCACCGACCGTCAAAGACAAAGTGCAATGCCTCCGGAAAGATCCCTGACGGGAACCTTGGGTGTATCCAGGGAGATTCTGCCCCACATCTGCCCCACCTCCTCTGGATCTTTTGTGTTCGACATAATCAACCTCCGCTCTTTACTGACAGCACATCCTCTTCTTTAAATTGGTCGTGCCAAGATTCCCCGAGCAACCTCAACTTTGAACGATCTCCTATTGAGGATGCAAAATTGCAAAGCAATCATATCGGTTAGGCAGCTGCTTGGTCCGGGTGGGGGGGGGGGGGGGGGGGTTAGAAAGGGGGTTAGGGGTATCAGGTTCATTCCCTTGCAGTTGGGTAGCAGAAGAACTCGATAGAGCGCCTTCTTCTCGTCTGCGTCCGAGCGTACGGTCTGTTGCAGCTTTTACGTTTCACTTAGTCCCAGCCTCATTGGGATGCATGTACATATGCATTCTTTATTTTCTCCTTCTCAGGCACTGACAATTGAAAATAAATTAACATTCCAGCTCGTTTTCTCGCTTCTTTTTCCCTCCTCCCGTCTTTAAGCGAGTCGAGAATACTCGGGGGTCGAACCCTCCGAGGTCAAGCGATACTCACAAGCTGTCAATCTTTCTCAGCAAGTCTCCCGCCCCTTCCTTTCTCCTCCGACCCATTCTTTTCTCCTCTTCTTTTTCCCGCATTCATTCAGCTGCATTCTGTCTTAGAACCCGGGACTCCTTCTCCCCGGCTATTCTTCCTCTGGCCGCCTCCCCAGCTTGAGAGAGGCGACTGAGGGCTTTGTAAAGGACTCGCGATCCATTCAGACTTTTGTCACAAACAGAGTCATATTTCATGCCTCGGAATGCTTTTCCCCGTCAATTTTTCCCAATCAGTTTGTTTTGATCATATTTTAATTGGTCTACTATCTAAGTGTTTTATGTATAATTGAACCCCACTAGTGTTGAATTTGCGATTCTGATCGGTTGATTCGTTTTCTTTCAACGTTAGCTCTGAGTGCAGTTCCAGCTGCAAGGCAAATTGCCTACAGCAGGCGCTCCATTTAAACTGATGTGACATTTACTGTGAGGAGATTATTTATTTTTAATGTTATTTGTATTTATTTAGCATTCTTCTTCATGCATATTCTGTGTCAGTGCAGTGTAGCTGCCAGTGGTAAAAACCGTATGGAAGAAAGCCTTCAGGATTGAGGATTTTCTTGCTACCATGGTATAAAAATGTGAGGCTGGTGTAATTTTTCATTTGTATTTACTGCTGGATTCATTGTTAATATCGTAGCAGAAACATGACCATGAATGGTTGGTATACAAATGAAAACCTTTCCGTGACATGTCCAACATTAGTTAAGCCACATCCTGGAACTCTCTGCCTCTCTGTTAGCTGTCAACAACATGGACTTAAGCAGCTGATAAATTTCGTCCCATTTGCCAATTTACATGACTTCACCCTTGGAGTAAAGCCACCATATCCTTTCCCGCAGCAATATCCATCCGTCATGTAAAACGATGACGCGCCCATCAGGAATGGGGCAAAATCTCCTTACTGCTAATCGTCTAATCCTTTTATTTCAAGTCGAACCAAATCCAGCCTGCAATCTGCCAGACAAAAAAGGTGTTTAGGCAGATGATAAAGCTTGGCTCCTGAGCTTAATTTCGCAGACATAACGTAGGCGTGTTCCTCAGTGGGAGGGGACGTCTTGAGAGCTATGATGAGGTGCAAATCGCAGTGGTGTGCCCACCCTCGTCTCACTCGCCCTCCACCAGGGCATCAGCTGGCATGCTGGTAGAATGGAATATTTTTCCACAGCGCTGTCTGTGCTGATGCCAATAACTGAATTGTTAGACTTTGAGACATTTTGTCTTTGCTTTTTTCCCCTCTTAGGCAGAAAAAAAAAAAAAACGTTTATATCTGGTCACTTCTGAAGATTTGAACTCTGTTCTTATTGAAGTTGTTCATTTTCTGGCTCGTCGAATTAAGACTAAGAGAATCATGGATATGCTGGCCGCTCATTCATTTTCCTAATGGCCAGCAGTCTTTAGTTCTCAGCATTCTCAGTCTCTAATGGAGTCTCGTTTATTGACCTACGTCTTGGCTCGATTTAAAAATGCGCTTTAAATATCTGATTTAGTCTTTACATCTTTCAAGAAATGCAACAAACCAAGAAGAACAAAGAGCAAGGGAATATCATTAATTGCGTTAAATATAAAATGAGCGGGGAAAAAAAAAAAGTATTATGTTTAAGGAGAAGATGATGACAGGATTATCGCTGGATAAATACACCAACGTCAGTGGCCTTTAAAGTAGTCCAAGAAAGATAGACTGAGAGGTTTTAAAGAAACAAGCTCTCCCTGTAAACATTAAACAGAGTGTTAAACGTTCAAACTGTGATGAGGTTGGGGATTTCTGGCATTTGAGTTTCTTGGCTGCAGTCATGCCTAACATCAGTAGTGCTTATGGGTTACAAAAAAAAATTGTCAAGATGGGTCTAATAAAATGGTTCGTACAAGTCAAAAATCCAATTTGTTTAACCAGAGAAAAAGGGCACGAAGGGGACTCAGATTTGAGCATAGATTTGTAAGGATTCATGTATAAAATTCATTCTGTTCATTCGGCTCGTAGATTGCTTATGTCAAAGACAATGTGACGTGAGAGTCGTCGCACAATTTGGGGTACATTGTTTTACGTAATAGAAAGACAAAAAAAAAAAAAAAACCCAAAACAATGTCCTAACACAATTGAACCTAGAATTAGGTTCACGTTAGTAAATTCCTACAGTGTAACATATCTGTTGCAAAGCTTACATATTACCATTTTCTTTTTCTGACTGATTAAGTACACTACTGGATAACAAAGTTGGCAATTTCCTTTTAATTTTTAACTAATTTTCGGAATTTCAGTGATGGGACTCGTCTGGATGCTCACTTATCATTTTGATGAATAGTTTACCATCCTATTTAAACAACTAATTTCATTAAAATCACAAAGAATCTGTAAACCATAACAGTGTGTGTAATGTGTTGATAGTCAATCAATATACTTAATGACAACGAGCTGTTATAGACAGAATATTTCAATAAATGAGAGAAAGCCTGCCACGGTTTGTTTAATAAAACCCAAGTGGCACAGACACATGGCAGGAACACAACATAGTTGTACAAAAAGGAAAAACATATATACGGTATATATATATATATATTGCCTCGGTTGTGCTGAAAAAAAAAAAAAAGGATACGTCACTCTATACTGCACAATCCTGAGCCCTATATATATATATATGAAGGATGACATCATTTGAGTTTGGTCACTTGGCATTGGGACAAAATCATTTTTGAGTTCTGTTAGTGACTTAGTTGAACTTCTGCAGACATTAATGATTTGAATGCGAGAAAACAACATTGAGAAACGATCAATTCTAAGACTGGATAAAATAATTTGGCAGTATTAGGACAGATTCCAAGTTAAGTGAAGCATAGTATGCATGTGTGATATTATAACATGCTCTCCCTTAAGAGGTAAAAATATACAATTTTTGAAGAACTTGCTTAGAATATCTCTACGTATCATTAACATACACACAAATTACACACTAAATTACAGAACGATTCCCGAAACTCACACCATAGCGACAAAACCCGTCGTCGCCATGGCACGGACGTAAAGGAAACATGCTAACAGACAGAAAAATATTTTTCATAACTTCACTTTGAAGAATGTAGTCTCGCTTCATTGCTAATGTTGTTGCAAAAATACACAGCCTGTTTGTATATACACAAGAAACCTTTGTGTAAAATGTCCAACACAACTTAAGCCCCATTCATGCGAGCCCAATTTTCTGCATGAGCCGGATGAAGTAAATAGGCTGTAATCATTTTCTTCAATTGCAGGTCTTTTGTTAGGGGATTTTCATCGAATAATCTGACACACAGTCAGTTGGCCAGGAATTTGTTGGAATCATCTTGTACAGTGTAACAAAGCAATAATTTTTAAAAGCTTGCTGCAATTGAAAATAGCCTAACCTAGACACATTTGTGGGAAAAGGCACTAGTTTGATGGTATTAGAATTCAGATAAATAAAAAAAAAGTAACAGTATTTAATTAGTCATAAAAGAACATGAAGTTTTAGTCTCTAGTGTATATAGTGTTATACTGTATATTTGCAGAGTCAGAGCCTACACACTGCTCCCTTCCTGCTAGTTGATGCGCTAAGCAGCAGCTAGCAAGACAGCCATGCTTATCCAGATATTTTGCTAAAGCCTGACAGAGGGCTACAGTATATGAGAGGATAATAAAAAGTGATAAATGTTGCATAGATAGTTGTGTGGTATAGATAAATTTGCACTTTACTTCTGAACACAGTCATTTAAGTACTTGAGAATTTGCTAGTTTTCTATGCTAACATGCTACCATTTATGCTGTTGGTTCCTTGTGGTGTAATTTTGGAATACACACACAAACAACATACCAAACATAATTATTAAGGAATCATGGTAATCTGAAGTATAGATATTTAATCATTTTGTTTTTGAGGAAGTTTCTTAAAACGGAGGAGGATTTAGTAACAGCACTTGGCCTGATGTTTACAGCTAGCTTTCGGGACGTAGCGCAGATTAGCTGTTATCTGTTGTGGGTTTTTTTTTATTTTTTTTAAAGGAAAATTTATGTACTTTTTTTTAGTATCGTTTGAGGCGAGTTTCTGAAGAATGTCCACCTAAGTTATAGTTGTTTTCTTAAGCAGAGTTTTGGAGGTCAGAGCTGCTGCTTTAGGACTGATTTAATCATGAAAATCATACATATTTTTGTGTCTGTCATCGCTAACACGGAAGACTGTTTTCTTTTATTAAAGGATTTCACGGCTGGTGTACTCCGTCTTTGTTCACACACTTGTCCAGTCAGATAAACGGGGCGTGAGAGTCGTATGTTGAAATCGCTGGAAAAGAATGCCGAAAATGATGATGGTTAACGATTTACAACTGTATCTTGAACGTCCTGCAAAGGAATTTCAACGCATAACACTTAAACGTTGCTTCTTTCCAGTCGACTCCTGGCACGATTCTTATCATCCAGTTGCTGTCAGGGCTTTTCTCTGACTTAATCCAGTGATTAATGTGCTAGTCATGGTTCATTACATAAATATTTAGGTCTATATGTTGAGGAAATTTGCCCATATGGCTTCCACGAGTCTTTTTAAGACAAATGACCTCAAATAAGTTCTGGAGTTTTTGATATCGGACACCTTTTTTTTTTTTTCTTCTTTCTTTCTAAAACTCTTGGCTCCTTTTCTCGATGTTGTGTCCAAAGCTGACATTATGTAGTGTGTGACCCTCAGATGTTTTTGTTCTACATTTTAAATACGGAATGGAAACAAAAGAAGCCCCCACCTGCTCGGGTTCCTCAAGAACCGAATTCATTCATTTCGGTTTAAAGCGCGACCCGCTGTATGTTAATGATGAGACTGTCCCTGTTTCCATCCGACTTTATCCCTCCTTCCTGTATTTTTATTATTTTTTGTGTGTGTCCACTGCAGAAAACACTGCATTGAGAGTGATCTGGGCAGAGTTCGTATTTAGGCTCATTATAAAATAATCAGGATAGTTGATGAGAGGGCTCACCAGAGGAGATGTGGTGAGTCTTTTTTTTTTTTTTCTTTCTTTTTTTCCTCATGACTCACACTTCAAAGTGTGAATTTCAGTGGGCGAGCCAGACGATTCAGAGCCCACAGACTCCCAACACTCGGTGCAGTACCACAGACGAGAAGTGGAAGGAGAATTGGGAGGGACGAAGTCGCTTTACCGAGATGAAAGAATGATTTGGTTTGTGGGTGGATGTTGGTGTGTTTATATATACACAGAATACATATATCTATATATGTGTGTGTGTGCTGTTTGTGTGGGTGTCACAGACTATGAATGCGCGGGGCAAGTGAGGCCGACACATCATCCGTCTTCGATATTTGACATATGTTATAACGAGGCGTTGCTTCCCATGGGTCTCAGATGGTAACCTTCGCCAATGCAGACAAAGCAGAACGGGTTTGTTTGAGCGTCCCCTTGAGATGAGGGATGAGACAAAAAAGCAAAAGAAGAGGAGTGTTAATGCAGCCTTTTTATGTTACCAGACAAAGGCACTGTGTGTCTACTCATTTGGACACCTCCACCATTCTGTCTAATTATTCAATTGACAACAACAGGCTAACCAAGTAGTAACTTGGCATGTGACCTAATTAGCTTGGCAACACGGACCAGACAGCGTTTGCAGCAGGTGAGCTCGAAGTGCTTACCAGAACCAAGTTTTTGTTAATTTAGTGAGGAGAACAGTGAGGGACAGCTTAGTAGAGACATCCCTGCGCGCCAGCTGAATGCCGGTGATTAAGAGAAGCGTGGATTTTGCTGGCACCCGATCCAGCCTTCTAGTACTTATATGGTGGAAAATAACATCAGCTTATAAAAAGAACTTAAATGCATTTTGCTGGGTGTTTCACTCTCCCTGGACGTCTGCAGTCGGTCTGAAGGCTGGATTTGTGATATTGCAGGCACGGGTCAGAGGCCGCCAACACATTCAGTACACAGATTTAACAAAATGAGAACCTCTGAACTTGAAATGCATGGCTCGCTCTAGCTCTCGCAGCTAGGAGCGAACGTTAACATCACTAATGATTTGTTTATGTCCTCGACTCTCTTTTCTTCTAGCCAGTGTTTATACAATGTAACTTTCTGCCAAAATTCTGACCAAACTTTCCTATTGTGTCTGGGTTTTAGTTATAACATTAGTCGGGGAGATTCCAAACCGCAAATTTGTTCCTAATGATGTACAAGTCTCATTTGCATTTTTCAAAAAAATATAAAATGTTCGCTTCGAATGTAGAATGAATATTCACTAATATACTGCAATTTCTGGTCCAGACTGAATGATAATTGGCAATGAGTCATCCTGACTTCCAAACTTGTCCATAATAAACGATAAGCTTCCACAATTGGACATTTTTAACATGGAGGAACCAATTACTCCCAGCACGACAGAATTACACTGCTTTCTCACATCCAGTGTTTATGCCGTCCGAATGGAACCCTGGTGTGTCTCAGACCAAAACAACCGGTCCAAGAGCGTTTCAGTGAGGTGGTCTTGGACCCTTTCCAAGTGAACTCTGCAATGAGAAAGAGGTTTGACCCTGAAATCGACCCGGCTGCAGGAAGCGAAGCAAGCATGTGGGTTTTTTTTTTTTTTTTTTTGTCACTGCAAACTGTGAGCCAAAATCACCCAGCTGTAGTGATGTGTTCTGGATTTTCGCACAAACACATATTTAAAAAATTCACCCTGAATGTGAAATACCTTTAAAAACCTTTATTTGTGTAAATGAGTCCAGTTACTGTATGTAGCGTGGCCTCCTGTGGTTCTTGTGATGTCTGTGTGCACATGGCAAATGATTGAACAATGACCTAGACTCTATTTTCTCCTTTTTTTATTATATGTGGAACAAAACCACACATAATCATCCAAAAGGATCAATCTTGCTCTTCTTTGGATAGTAGCAAAAACTATGCTTTTATGCTGTTACTCAAAATGTTCGTAAAAAAAAAAAAATCCTATTAGGAATTCCTATTAGTAAATTTGGAAATGATCTCAAGATGGGTAAAATATCACTTCAGTCATAATTGATAGAAGTATTTACTTTTACTAATTGAATCAACGTAGACGCTACGTCATAAACACATGACCCCTGTTGCTCGCTAATCGGTAACCAACAAAACCCGATTTCATTAAGGTGTCCGCGGTTCCTCCCACTTTGTAGCTTGGGCTTGAAAATTAAAGGGGAGCTATGATGAAAAAGCCATTTTCAGTCATTTATGAGGCTAATGTGCAAATAAATGAAATAAAAAAAAAGTAAAAGAGAAAAAACTTTCCTGTTTTTAAAAAAAAAATTTTTAAATAAGTTTTCTTTGCCTGTATTAGATTGTCACCCTTTTGTGACTTCATATAAGAAGCTCCTGTCTCCCTGGAGGGCCATTTACATAAACACTGAAATGGTGCATTTGGAAAAGTAGTGACGCCAAACGCATTATATATATATATATATATATATATATATATATAACTTGTCAATATGTATATGGGACCTTTAAGTAAGTCCTAACCTCCTACTTCCAGGTCCAGCCAACAACGCTACGTGGCATTTTATTTTTCAAAGTTCACAAGGTCTTTACTGGGTTGTGATTTTATCTGCATAAATCATGTAGTGTTCATCAAGGGTGAAAAAACAAGCAAAACCAAATCTGTCTAAAACTGAATTCTCACGTTATAAACATAGGAGACGTCTATAAATCCCATGTTCCTGGCTTTGGTTTTTGTAATTGATGTTCACTACTTATTATGTTGCTTTGCTTGCCATGTTTTTGAAAATGTGTATTTCTTTATTACTGAACTCCCATGAACTGCTCCTCATCTAAAAGCTGCTGACTGTTTGATATTATTTTGGCAGGACTGAACCGAGCAATCTACATACAGTACACTCGGCTACCTTCGGGTCTGTATCATCACAGCCGTTCCTTTAGGCCCCTCTTGCTTATTCTTGTGTCCATTTTAAAGTGACACCTGAAACCTGAGTTAAATTTGACTTTTTTTTTCTTCTTCTTCTTCTTTTTTTTTTATTCCGTACAGATGTTGCTCGTGGACATCATTTATGCGGCTCTGTTCTCCTGAGCATTAAGAGTCGGGAGTAAAAGAGCCGATCAGATAGCGGCCCATTACAGTCCAGCGCTTCAGCCAAAACAGCCCCGCCGCCTGTTTGCCTTTTATTTCGCACAGACAAAATATGTCGTTACGTTGATTGAAACAGATGCGCATTTTTTCCTCCGGTCGTCATTTTAAACAATTTTCTCAGAACTTTAAGAATCGTTCGCCTCATTTACGCTTTACCTTTGTCACAATTTCGTGCACTTTGGCAGCGTAGGGAAAAGCAGCTGGTGTAACTCGTACAATTGTTCCATTGTAATTATCAGTCTGTTTTTTCATGCGTGTGCTTTCAGATGGAAAATGACCGGTGAAGGATTTGGGCGAACGACGGCTCGCTGACATTCGCTGTTCCTGGATACATTTTCTTCCCCTGCATTCGTTTCCTCTCATCCGTCACCATCTTTAAACCAGCGGCAGTGTCCGGCATCTGGAGGATCTTGAACAAAATGGCTGCTTCACCGTGTAAATGTCCCCTGCTGTACGGCCTCCTGTTCCTTCTGGTCTTTTATCAGTGCTCTGAAGGTAATCTCTCTCTCTCTCTCTCTCTCTCTCTCTCTCTCGACACAGATATGGATTTCTGTACTGTCATTTTACTGACCCATCAAAATCACAGTGGCACACACCAGATTTTTTTTTTCTCCCCCCCTTACTCCCAAATGAGCGAGGATGCCAAATCGAAGCATCTCACGCTTGTAGCGCTGCAGCATTTCGACTTTGTTTATGGGATTAAAGAGGAATTTTACACTGCTTTTCCACGTTATCCTTAAGGGCTCGTAATCATACACTTTCCGTCGGGACTAATCCGGTTAAATCACGCAGATTAACTCAAAGGAACTGCCGTAATGGCGGATGAGGTTGAGTTCGAGTAGTTTTTTTTTTTCTTTCTCCCCCTCACCTCCTATAATCACCTTTTTTTCTGCACAAAAATGTCTTACCTTTGGCAGCCGGCCAGAATGACGAGTTTGTAACGTTTGAAAAAAAAAAAAAAAAACGTAATTCGTTCTCTCAGCGATGTCTCGACTTTGATTAGTACGTTCGGATGTAGTTACAAGTTCGGCCAGGGGACCCCCCCCCCTCCCCCCATCACCCCCCCCCCCCCCCCCCTCCCCGCCCCACCCTCACCCCTTTTTTTCTGGGGGGGAAAAAAAAACGCACCCACTTACACGTTCACACACACACATCATCATCATCATCATCATCATCTCGTCACATGTTGATGTGTTTGCAGAGCAACAATTATTCCTCCGTTCTCTTTCCCAGGCTCTGTTTCTTTTTCTCTCCCCCTTTTTTAAGAACAAAGCTGATTTAATCATACGTGTGTGTGCCAAACATTGATTACTGCGAAAGAGTCTCACTTTTATAGCTTGTTTTTTTTTTTTTTTCCTGCATTTCTCCCCCTTTCTCTTCCCTTGTTGTTTCACACTGTTGTGGCTTTCTATTTTGGATGGAATTTATCGTTGCGGTGGGAAATGGTTCTGTTTTTGTTTGCTGCGGAGCAATTGGCAGATTTTCCGTCGTGATATTCGCAGCGCTGGCTGGATTCCGATTATTCTTTTTTTTTATATATATATATACAAAAGTATGCCTTAAACACAACATTTGCTGTTGGATAAGGGCTGGATATTTGCGCCTGCGTTCTCTTTAAGGCGCTTCCTCCGGTACACGGGAAGTAAAGGTTTTCAGTTTCACTTGACGTGAAAGCTCCGAGCTCGATGAATGATCGTTCAGTCATCCATCAATAGAGGAATGTGTGTGGGTTTTTACCGAAAACAATGTCTTATCCCTCTATGAGCCATTTACCTTCCCCCCAGCCTACTCACCAGACTTTTTTTTTTTTTTTTTTTAAACATAAACCACATTTTCTTGGAGGCCCTTGCAAAAGGGCCTCTCGGTAATTGCTTCTCATTTTGTGGCTGATGATGGTCTTTGTGATCGGTTGTACAAAACCGTTCTTTTGAAAACTTTTGATGAAATTCTCAGCGAATGCTGTTTTCTCCTGCTTAGTTGTAAAAACCACCCTTCATCATTTTAAGGAACAAACATTAGCGGGACACAAGCCATTACACCGGGATGGTGGTATTTTCTTGTTCGGTAGTGCTTCATACTTTGGATGTTTTCAGCTACTGTGCCTTTGTGGCTCGTAATAAAAATATCTAATCCTTCATACCTGGCTACCTGACCCGGTGCGATCCTGCTAATCACAGTGAGCCATCCAGAAACTGATAAAAGCTGACGTTGTTTTCTGCGACGATCCCTTTCCTCCCCCTCGTATCCTGTCTCACAAGTGTAACTTTAAGCAAGCCTTAATCACAAGGCGCTGTATCGCAATAGGAGATCTCGGTGCATGTCTAGAAACCCTGACGTCACAGGAGGCATCCTTAAAGGTGTGTCTCTCCGGCACGGCTCCGCTTCCTGCCGGTTCGGTTGGGAATCTGCATGATTGCATCCTTTAAAAGCGTTTTTTGTGCCGCGTGTTTGTGTTGTACCAGACACCGGGGCATGTTTTATGCGGAGCCCCGCAGCGCGAACGCGGTATCGTTTCAATGGCCGGGCCGCGAAGATGGATGGAATAAATCTCCATCGTTTCAGTCAGCGCTGACAAGAAACGGGCGCTAAATCCCGCATCCGGCGTTTGTTATGCGTTTTCAAAAAAGGAGAAAAGGTTTGGATGGCAGACGAAAGGCTGGGAGCCGCACGCTCAGCTTGGGTTCGGCCGCCTTGCCAAGTCCGTTTGAGCGGTTGGAAAGGAGAAGGGGGTGTTTTAATATATCGTGGAAATGAAGGAGAGTTAAAGCGAATTAAACCGCGGAGCGTAAATGGGCAGAAAAACGCCTGCCTGCCCCTCGTGACGCAGATTGCACAGTGTGATCCTTGGCTGCTTGACGAGCGACACGCTATTTTTCTTTTCCTAAATCAGCTGACGTCTCATTCAGGAAACGAAGGTAACGCATCCGTCCAGGTGAGCGACTCGTCAGGATCTTTTGCACCCAGCAGAGAACACACAGAAGCCGAAGGAAGCCGACTGTTATTTGACACAACCGATGGAATTTTTGGAATCGGATCAGATAAACTTTATGAACTTTGGCTTGTAAAAATATTTGAGTAAAGCGTATTAAAATAGACCGAGGCCCCCGGGTTCCTGGTCCGCCGCTTGCGATGTTGACTTTCTACACTACGGCTGTAGGATCTAATAACCTCGCTTTCCCTCAAAACTGCTGCCACTGCGCCATCGAGGACGCGACTTAAACTCGGACTGCTCCGGGGTGCTGCACCGTGCCACCCCCGTGTGCCCTAGCACTCAAATAAATCAGTGACCCTCCTGTTATTAAATAACGCTCTTTTTTTTTTCCTCTTTTTTTTTTTAAGAAAAAAGAAAATACTGAGCGGAGAGGACTAGACTTATAAATCCACAACTCTCAGATGGCTTGACAGCACTTCCTTGCGAGAAAGAAAGGCTTATGGCTCGCTGGAGCTCGCTAAGCAGCGGGCCAGTATTTCTTGTTCTCATTACAAAAAGAGTGAGCTATGCATCTGTTCTCCGCCATAAATGTCCACTCCGTCATCCTGCTTTTACGCCCCATTTGCTTTTGTTTTGTTGTAGCTTCTTCTTCGCCCGACCCTGAATCATAGGGGTGCGCTATCATGCCGGCGATTCTGAATTACCGCCGTATTGCCATGGGAGATTGACAGTTAAGCAATACACAGACAAACCGAGTTCAAGCACGAGCACTAGGGTAAAAAAAAAAATAAATAAAAAAAATGATTTATCCGGTGTAGCCGGGCGGAAATCATCCATGAAACAAGACCAGCCCTATCTGCTGCGCCGCAATCCGCCCATGACGGACTTGTTAGCACCGACGATCCTTCGCACCGCGACAGGCTTTCCAGCTGGCATCGCTCGGTGCCGAGATGCAGTTTCCTGTCGTGTCGCCGAACCAGCTCGTTCATGACGTTTCCAGCGGACGTGTTCCGCGTTCGTCATCATTTCACCCCTCCAGCCGGAATTAAAGCAGATCGCTCCGTCTCAAAGATCCTGATTAAAAACGTCTCTATCGTTTTTCCCCCAGATCTCTGGCTTCTCCCCCCCCCCCCCCCCCGTTTTCTTTAATAGCGCTTTTTATTATCGCACCAAATGCTGCGCGATGCTTTAAACGCCGATCCCTTCAGCGAAGAGGAAATAAAGTCACTTTTGACTATTAAAGCCAGCTGAATATGCTAAGTGAAGTGTATTTAGGCAAATACACATAAAATGAGTCTCAATATTCAGTGAATCGCTTTTAGCTGACAGATCCGTTCTGCGATAGCGCCAGCTTTCTCTAACTCGGAACAAAGCCTATAAAGTGCCGCAGAGAATGAGAAATCGTTCTGATGCACTGCAAGCAAAAAAATAAATAAATAAAATAAAAAAAGGAAAGAAAGAAAGAGGGAGATTTTAAAACAATGCCATCCAGAGGAGCGATTGAGCTGACTGAGACGGAATCTTTTTTTTTTTTTTACACCTTCTTCCATACAGGAAAATGAAATGCAATATTGCTCTATACTGTATGTGGTCAATCTCGCTCCACTGTAGAGAGGAGTCAGTCTGAGCAAACTGAAATCAGGACGTTAAACCGGGAGGATTTAAAGGCCCGCCGCTCTCCGCCGCAACCCATCTTTATTATCTGTTTACATCTGATTGTAAAAAAGCCTGGTTTTTACGCCCGGGTGATGAACAGCGCTGCGTCTAATGGGACCGCGAGCCTCCGCTCGTGGCAGTTTGATTTCAAGGACTTAAGATTCGCTTTAAATCTTCACCTCGCTGTCACGGCCTGCGCTTCCCTTCACTCCGGTGTGTGTAAGCAGTGTGTTTGCAGATTACCACGAATCAAAGCTAGACCTCTCCAGTCCTGCCTGGTCGTTTTCAGACGAGTTTTTCAGTTAAAATAAAGCACGGAACGGACATGAAAGGACAATTTGACAGTAATGTAAGCTCTCGGAGTCACGTTTTCGTCCATCTCGCACTTTCTTTCTCTTTGGCACTTGTAATGACAAAAGCTGTACTTTTTTTTTTTTTTTTTTTTCTTTTTTTTTAAACGTATAGAAAGAGCATTTAACTTTAATCAAGTTGTCAAGACGCGGCTCGGAAATAACCGCGCTCGTAAAAAAGAAACGGTAATTGCGCGACGCGAGGTTTTCGAGACGGAGATGTAGATGTGAAGAGTATACGCCTTCATTTAATAAACGCCTCTCTTACTGAGATTTCTTTATTAAGCTCGGCTAGAACAACAAGACGCCGGCCGCCCACAGGCCCGTGGAAATTCCCGTAATGAAAAGAGGCGATATATATTTCGCTTCCGCCGGAAATTTAGTTTGCGGACAGCGCGCCGAAGACAAATGAAAAGCGTGATTTTTTTTTTTTTTTTTTTTTTTTAGAGGAGGTTTGAAATGAAATTGCTTTACAGATTTGACCGTATTTGCTGCGAGGCCCTATTGCATTGATTCTCATAATGAAATAACAGCGCTTTAACCAAATGTGACGGGAATGTGCGTTCCGACTGTAAACAGCTCACCCTCGTGCTAATTCAGCATGTTTAAACGTCCAAAATCAGACATACAGGCAGGAGGTAATTACGCTACAGTTCGGAAAACATTTAAAAAAAAAATTTTTTTTAGGTGAAGAAGAAAAAAAAAAACAAAAAGTGTCCCAGACGGTGTTGGTAATATTGTAAGAGTGGAACGCTAATTGGACAGAGAGGCAGTTTCAAGCCTCTGCAGCGTGCAGCGCGCCACCGGACTCGTAATCCGTGTGGGCTGCAGCCAAGCATGATGTCTCTGCTTTTCCTCTCGAGCAGGAGCAGGATAAAAGGTCACACGAGCAAGGGTCACCTGCTAACAAAAGAGTCGGCAGGGCCGGTTCGCAGGTAAAAACATACCCTGATAATCCGGCCTCAGGAAATGCAGTCTGTGCAAGGGGAGGGTGAGGTGGGGAAAAAAAAAGGGAAAAAAAAAAAAAAAGCCCGGCACAAAGGCTGTTCTTGTTTGATTTTCGCTATCACCGATGACCTCTCCATGTAGAGCATTCCCTCGGTGAGCGCCCGGGGCCCAGGGGCCGACTCTGGCACGCATTATCGCCAGATCCGGCCTGTTTTTCATTTCTATGGTTCTGTGATGGCGTGCGTAAGGCCACGGTCACAGTTAACCTTTTTGCTCTGTTGCCATTTCCAAAGAAATGACAATGTTTTTCACTTTAAATGGAAATAAGAGTCGCTAAAATGCAGACTGATTTCAGCGCGCTTGATGCAATAAAGTCAAATATTCACGCCGCAGTAATTATTTTTTACTCAGGCGGCAGTGGAAATAAAAGTAGATGACATATGGGTGTTAATGAGAGCAGATATTAAAAAATATATACTTAAAAAAAAAAGTCACTTTAACACTCGCACAAGAACACACCTGCACTGGATCTTCACCTGCAGCCCGTACACATTTGTGGTATAGTTTATTATAGGATATTAATATTTTACTACTACTACTAATAATAATAATAATGAAAACAAAAACCTGACACAAAACTATGAAAAGTTCAAACAAATCGTAGATATTTTTGGTTGTTTTTGCTTGATGATGTTGTTGATACAGTTTATAGTTAATAGTTAATAATTATATTAATAATAGTAATAATGAGGAAAATGGGGCAAAAATGTTTTATTGCCTTAATGTAAAACTAAAAGTAATTGTCTTGAGATGAATCTAACATGATTGTTAGCATTATCTTCTCGTTTCACTTTCCATTTTCCATATATGGTCATTATTTCCTGTTGATGATATCGTTTCAATCAATCAATCAATTTAATATTATATTTAATCTATTTTTTTTCTTTTATGCCAGGGAGAGACAAATACAAAAACACAAACAAGCAAACAAACAACAATAACAACAAAATACTTTTTATTATTTATTTATTTATTTATTTATTTATTATTATTATTCCCAGATTGGCGTTCCACTTTCCATATATGGAAAAGCATTTCCTGTGTTAAATTAACACACACAGGCCAACTGGACCTGCGTAAACACTGGATGGTGTTAATTTCGCATTCTGGGTGTTAATTGAACCCTGGCAATTTTGCTCTATAGTTGCTAGAGGTGAATAAATCCCCCTTGGTTTTTTTTTGTTTTTGTTTTTGTTTTTGATTGATTGGCGGTCCACTTTCCATATATGGTCATTCCTTCCTGTTGTAGTTAATTATTTCCACGTGCTCCTTGTGACTCCTTTGTGACTGTAGAAATAAAATAAAAATTAAAAATACATTATAAAACCTTATGAAATAATGTATAATCTAATCTATCTCATACTTTTTCTTCTTTTCTTTACTTTTCTCATATATTTGCTTGCTCGTGATTTGATCAGGCTTCCTGTGTTAAACACATTAAACTCTTCCCGTTCTGGATTTCATCCCCACGACCCTCCTTCCAAAACCACGTGGTTATTGAACGGGAAGGTGCCGAGGGACCGCGGGAACAGAACCCCAAAAGTTCCACTGACATTTAAATCCCATGTATCAGCAGCAGCAGCAGCAGCAGCAGACTTCTCGATTTAGACTCATCTCGAGCGGCACCGGGGATTCAGAGCGATCCTCTTTAGAGTGCAGCTCATTATAACATTCACAGTTTGGGGTTTTTAAGCATTTGCTCATCGGAGTGTTAATGAAAATCCGACAGTATCGAGGTTCAGTCTTGAAGTTCGAATGCGGTTGATGATTAACACCGATACGGCCCTGAGCAGTTTACGCCAGACATGCTCCGGTTCACATCTCTTACCTCCTTCAGGCGTCACGGTTCACTCCGTCTTCGACGCAGGGGGAAAACACAGCGTTTCTTATTCGTTCGGTAATCTGCAGGAGAGCGAGAGGTTGGTTGAAGGTTTAATAAGAAACGTAAACAATGACCTACGAACCAGTCCTTCATTATGAACTTCCTCTGGTTCGGTTCGACTCCGCGAGCACGTCAGCACTGTCGTAAGACACGCGCCCGCGGGAGACACTTCCCAACTGTTTCTTCCTGTGTCTTTGACAGATGTTTGCGTTTGCAGCCGTGGGCTTTTCGTCACCTGTTTTACATCGGGTGGTGTGCTGTTAACCAGTGTATCTGTACGTGTTAACGACGATCCAAAACTGGAGATGTGACGGACAAAAATGATTTCAATTAACACACATTTCAGCTTGTCGCGAACCCGGAGACAGACTATGTGCTATGTGAGGATGGCGCGGTGCGAGCGCAGCCGCATATGTTCACTTTTAACGTTACAGCGTTCCGTCGGATTTACTATCTTTGCAAAACCCTAATAAAGTAATTATAACAGTGCCGCATAGCTTGGAGCGACCCAATAGATTATAGATTTTAATTATGAACTTTACTATGAACTTAATGACCAACCGTGATTAAATTCAATTCCTGTGACACCACGGGGTTGTTGTACGACAAATCCGTCATACGCGCTATAAACCCTTAATTGAAATTGTCTTTTGTCCAAATGAATCTGTAGTTAAAATGATCTCATTTGATCTCATTAATGCTAACAGCTTCCAGCGGCGGCGCTTTATCATCAGCGTTTTTAAGAGTTAAGGGCACGTCCGACGGCGCCGCTTCTGAGACGGTCCGCGTAAGATTCAACTAGAAAACAAAATAGACTGCCTTTATTACAGCCTGACCTGCATGAGATCTTTCTGGTCTGGGGCTTCAATAATAGATGATAATCTCTCAGTGTTCTGCAGTCTGCTGCTGATCATTTACCTTTAGTTAGAGCTCATTTGTTTCTCGTTCAGAGTACATCTCTTTTTATGATTTCTTTTTAGAGCCTTATCGGCCAAATGGCTTGTGCACCAGTCGTAATTTCAATATAAGGATGAGAACAAAAGCGAATACTCCCACTGTGACTGAGGATTGTCTGCCGAACGCGAAGATGATGGAATGTGGAATAATTCGGGACGTCTCAAATTCAGCGAGGATTCGTTGACACCGATACCGGTATCGGGTATCAGTCCGATGCCATGCTCATTTACCCGTGCCTGTAAAAAAAAAAAAAAAAAAAAAAAAAAGCCCCGATACCAACATCCGATACCAGGTGGTGCTGGTACACGTTGTCACGCTGATGAGCAGATGATACGAAAAAATTTATAATGGCAGGTAAAACATGAAAATATCAAGAGGACGAACTTTGTACAAGGCGATCAATCTGATATATCTTCTAGGACATCAAATTGAGCGTGAAGTGTTCTTAGCTGCTCTTACTTAGGAATTCATACTTCTTAGAAATTCTAGTCAGGTCAGCGAACAATGAGGAATTATGAGGCAACGGAAACCAAGACTTTGATTTACAGACGTTCCAAAAGTGTCCCCAATTGGAACCCTGGTTGATCTACGGTAACAATGTATCCACCTAAAGAACACCGACACTCTCAAGTCAATGCCGTACAGTACCAGCCAAGTGTTTGGACACAAGTTTGGATTCAACACATATGGCATTAGGTAATTATGTAACAACAACAACAACAACAACAACAACAACAGTCAGTTGTTCATTTAGGAAATGGAGGTCAGCCTTTCTGGAATAGTTCTCTGCAAGAACAGTATTGTGTCAAGTACATTAGCAAAACCCATCAAGCACCGTGATGAAACTGGCTCTCATGAAGACCTTCCCAGGAAAGCAAGACCAAAAGTTACCTCTGCTACAGAGGAGAAGTTCATTTAGCCTCAGGAGTCACCAATTAACCTCAAACAGCACCTCAGATTAGAGCCTTCATAAGGGCTCTAATCTGAGGACCATAGGTAGATCGATATAGCGTAATATCAACTGTTCAGATGAGATAACTGTATATTATGGACGCCTTCAGCATTGTTTTACAGTGTAGAAAGAAATACAAATCAGGACGAAAACATGTCATTTGACTTTTGCCTGGTCCTGTATTTTATATGCGGGAAAAGATATTGATGCTTCCCAGCTTTAAAAACCTCTTAGCCTTATATCGTTGTATACAAAATAACAAACCCAAGAAGATACTTTTCAGTCAATGGCTCTATTGATCAACCCTGCCTGCTTTTAATATATTTGTAGGCTGCTGCAGAACACGGCCGTTCCTTCGCGTCTCCATGTGTTCGACCTGCTAAAGATTTTCCCTCTGGAGAAGTGGGCACAATAAACGAAAGCCATCTCATTTCCTGGAACACTTCTAATGATTGTAATTTCTATGAGGTTTTGTGATGAGCCTTATTATGGATTACCTTGGTAATCCTTCGAGGATTATGAGCGTGGGGTTCGTTATGATTCATCCTGCGCTCGGGAAGCTCTCACAGCCGCCGTGCAAGGTAGTCCCGGAGGTGCTAAGTGACACCTGTTCAAAGTGAGAAGATATCTCGGACGTTTTATACTTATATACTACACACACACACTCACACACACACACACCTATATACGTCTCCATTCCTCTTCGCTTTCATTATGACGAATCTTGTCATCAGACATGTTATCACCTTGAGATAAGTTGTTTTGAAGTGCAGTGAGTCAGCCGTAACCTCAAAGCAGCATTTATTTGGCATGAGGTATACGCCACCCACGGCTTTGTTCTGCAGGAAGAAAAGGTTTGCTCGAGATAGTGGCCAGTGCTGGCAGGCCTCTCTCACCTTTACCTGCGAGTTCCAAGCTCAAATCGGGTGGATTCCGGGAACTCGCGGCGACGAGACCTACATTCATGCTGGCAGGTTCATCAGAGCGTTATCCTCTGCCACGCTTAGTTTCAGCCAGGGGAGTAAAGGGTGGGGGGGGGGGGGGCAGCCCACTTCTCATTCAAGAGACAAGAGTCAACACGCACAGTATGAACGATCCGTCCGTCATCTGGAACACGTTTTTTTTTTTTTTTCCCCCTCCTCGCCAAAACGTGCATGGTGGATATATGAAGAGAAAACCTATTGTCATGAATACAAATGAAGAGTGACTGGAACCTGAGACAAAGCCATTGTTAGCAGCATGCAAGCTCGGCCGGAGTAAGATCAGCCTCAGGAAAATGAACTCCGGCCACAGATCGAGCTGCCACGTTTTTCTCCGGTGCTATTTCCGAACGCATATATCGGAATTTCAGAGTTCTCAATAGCACCTCGACGGGAAGGCTGGTTTTAGCCTTCGGGGTTAGTCATCTCATCTCTTGGCTTCCTCCAGTAACTGCTTACCACAAGGTAGTGCAGCATGGCATGAATGTTACATGAGATGGCAGGGCAGCCGCATTGTGCCTCTGACATGGCTGGAGGTTTCCTTAGTATAATGCCAGTCTTCTGCTGACAATTACCTCCTCAAATCAAACCCAGGCTGCTTACATGTATCGCTGGTTAGCTGCTCACCCTAATAGCACACCACTATGCCGTATATTATCACTGGTCCAAATTGTTTTTGTGCCATATTTCACTTATGTCCAGAAGTGCAGGGTTGACAGCTTGGCGGTACATCATAGTAAATGAGCATGCACTTAAAAAAAAAAAAAAGAAAGAAAGAAAGAAAAAAAAAAGCTTTCCAGCTCGATAATTGTGGATATGGTTATATATTTTTTCCTTAGTGCCATAGGGATTTAGAACACTGGTTTGTGGAATTAATTTGAGCCATGTTGATCATGTACACACTGCTTCCTTTTTCATACTTAATTATCTGCTGTATGCCAGGTTGAGCTAAGTTTTGCACTGGAGCTGAAAGAAGCTGGAAAAACAAACACTGAACACACTGCCGTTGAGAAACTCTTGACTTCATCTCATGTACAGTATCATAAGCTCTCCTTATTATGAAGGCTAGAAGATTATGATGGGGGCAGTGCTTAACTCGCAGACTCCCCTTTTCTTCCCAAGATGTTGCCGGCTGGTAATATCGAGAATTGAATGACAAAGAAGACAAACAGTCATGAGGAGTCCCTGCTGTGCCCACAGCGGGGCCTCTTATCCTCCTCTACAGACAACACTCCCTCCCTCTCCTCATCCTTTCCCTGGAGAAATGTCTCCAGCAGTGGTAGGAGCCTAGGACAATGGTGGAGGAACCCCGGGGGGACAGAAGGGGCGGCTGCCGACAGATTTGCATGCAGCTGTTTGCCGTTTCCACAGCCACAAAGACCAATCAAAAGGGCCGTTAATAGAGAGTGACAACCGTTGCCCGACGCCTGGAGCCTGTGTTTGGGCTAGACCTCGCCCACTCTGTTTGCCAAGAAGCCATGAGCCTGGGATTTGTTAGCTTCCCAGGACTACGTGGTTCGGGAGCAACCGGTGTAAGAAGATCCTTCGGGAATAGCACGCAGTCACATATACTACATCGACTTATCTGGAAGGCGTCTCAAAAAAGGAAGTCAATTGCTTCCCTAAAAACAAGTCATGGATTTCCAAGGAAGTCCAGGTTATCTTGATGGGAAAGACAGAGATCAGGCCAAACTTATCCAGAAAGTTTTCAAGGTAACAACAAGTGGGACGACGGAAAGAAAGACAAGGGAGGTCTGGCAATGTTTGAGGATAATAACAGGATATAAGACAGTCAGAGCGGTAGGGGGGTGGACTGGATAAAGGAGAGGGCAAACAAGTTTAACCTATTCTTTGAAAAGGTTTGAAGCCCCTCCCTTCCTGCTAATTGCTGGCAATAACCTTGGCCACAAGCCCCAGTTCATGGACCTGGCTCCCCATCCTTAATCGACTTTATTCCGCTGGCAGCTCACATAAATCCTCCCACACCTACCCCAGTCTTGTCCATGAAAGAGAAAGCAATTTCTTGCTCCAGGAATATCATGAACATGGTCAATACCACATCTAAAAAACACACCCACTCTATCCATCACAACCTTGCAACGAGGAAGGGAGTGGAGCATGCCTAAGGTTCCAGATAACGTAAAGCCTGTACATGTAATCTCACAAAGGTCTGCAGTGATGTACTGTCACCATGGAAAAAGCCTTATATTATATGTCCTCGTCGACTTGGCACATGAATAAAAAAAAAAAAAAAAAAAGAAATCTTCAAAGCCTGGCCTTTCAAAACCTTAAGACTTGCACCTGCAGATTTACCGAGATCTGCTTCTTATCACTCAGATGTAGATGATGCCATTTTCGTACCTGTATTCCACCGCCTACTCTTACAAGCACAAGGTAGTGTGAATCATGTCCTTTAACTTTTTCAGCGCGTTCAATACCATCAGCACACTCTTCCGCCGGAGAGCTGAGCTCGATCAATACGGGTTGGTGATAGCATGATGAACTGGCTGCTGGATTATCACAGCGTGCGGTCACAGTTTATTCGCCTTTCCAACTCTAGCCCGGACACGATCACGTCCAGGACAGGAGCTCTCTAGAGAATTGCTGTTTGTTCTTATTTACCTTTTACACATCAGGCTTTTAGTGTAGCCCAGGATCGTGTGTGATAACGGATTGCATCAGCGAGAAGAAACAGGAAAGCGTATGGAACTACTAGTGGACAGTTTTACCAAATGGTGTAAAGAAAATCACTTCCCGCTCAATACCTGTAAGAGAAAAAAAAAAAAATCATAGTGGAGTTTAGAAGGAATAAAATATCACCGGCTCCTATTTCTTTTCAGGGCACTGATGTGGAGGTGGTGCGGTATTACAAGTTCCTTTGGGTGCACATCAATGATCAGGTGGACCGAGGGGACAGTCGTGAAAAAGGCTCCTTCTTTCTGAGGAGGAATAGCTGCACGCAATGAACTCTCTCACTCTTACACATGCATAAAATAGGAATATAATCTTTAAATATACCCATACAATAAGGTGTATTCATGAGACGCCAGATTTGATTCAGTCACCTGTTCATTGCTTTAAAGTGCAATATCAAACTTCATGGATTTTTATCGGCTGACCTGCATTTACATCGTCAGTAGCATCACGGCTTCACATGAAGGCCGTTCAAATCAAATCGGGATTTTTGATAAGACTCTCCTGCTACAGTAATACACTCATCCCAGTGATTCACTAATGCTTGGATACCATCAAGGTAAAAAGTTTTCTCATTACGCCAGAGCCATGATCAAAGTACCTGCTTCACATCCGAAACACCGGCCTCCCAGGAACTCCTTTAATGACCCAAAGGACGTGCGCTACCCTAAGCCTAACCCTATGTAGAAATATCTTGGAGTGAGCTCAGGACTATGCAGGGGATGTGGCAGTAACTCCCAGTTGTCTGCATAGTTTGTAAGTTGGCAGCAAGTTAGTGTCAATTTTCAAAGATCAGGTGTTGCATTAGAATGAGAATGTCTGCAGTGGGATCCAAGCCACCTTAACCAGGATTGTCATTCATTGCACATTTGCACTGTTCATATGTTTTACTGTGGATAAGAGTCTCATCAGCGTATGTGCTTGAAGTGTCTCTTTATCCATCCGTCCGCACTGGTACTTCCAGATCCCATCCCAGCCCAGGACCACCAGCCATGATGTGGGAAAACATCCTTGCGCATGAGACGCCATTGTGCTACGAACAAAAGTAATTATTATTAAACAACAAAACTCTCTCTTCGTTTTAATGTGGTTAAAAAAAGGACAGTGCACTTTTAGTTCTCGTAATAATAGAATGTTCTTTATGCTCTTGCCTGATCAGCAGAATTCATTATAATGAACCCCAAAAAAGACCAACAATCAGCAACCTATACAAAGATAAGCACGGATTCTTATTCTTACACTTTTTAGGCAAATCCTCATGGGCACCGACTAATCAATAAATAATTTACGAAGGTAAAACTGATGATATTTGCACATCCAACACTATAACGGCTTTCAAAAGCAAATATATCACCCTATATTAACAATAAGCTCTATATTTAACACCGGCATGGTGGCTATGACCAAATAATTGCAAATCTTCCGCTATTCCCCAAACCCCCTCAGGTTACTCATTTATCAGATGGGCTTTTTATTCAGCATAACCGCCAATAAATTAAAACGAGCTACTAAAGTAAGCATGAAATAAGCATTTTAAGTTAGACATAAGCTAGATATTAACTAGAGTTAATTCTATGGTGGTTTACCGGCTATTGTTTTTCCATCCTCTATCCAGTAATTGGAATAAAAGTGTAGCTCTCGCTTGTTCCTGTTCTTTGCTTAGTTTTCACTTTTCTGCTCCACTTTTATGTTTGTTTGGCTGCCAGCGCATTTTTTTTTCTTCTTCTTTTTTTTTTTTTTTGAATGGAGCTGAATTGATCACATGATGAAATCAGGCGTTTGACATCATCACACATTGGCCTATTTGCCATTTCTGGAAATATTTACTAAAGCGAAATGGGGGGGGGGGGACCCGCAAAAGTTTCCACAGGATTAAGACAAACATGTGATCTTTCATGAAAAAAGATTTAATCTATATGTTAATTTGAAAGAACCTCCAGACGTAATGGAAAAGTCCCATATAATAATCGTGCAGTAGATGTATTTGGCTAAGCTCTGAGCTAATGGAGTGGTGGTAAATAAGGGAACCAAAGTCCCACGGGCACGGACTCGTTCCGGCTGCGGGTCCACCGGGTTTTTCGCACTCGCACAGGCTGCGTTTTTGGCCCTTCTGCACTTCCACTGCTATGAGATCCGGAGTCTCTGATGGTGCGCTGCTGCCTCTCGGTCATTGTTCTCGTTCTTTTATCAAGCGCAATAATCTGAGCTGTTGTGCAACATCCAATTTCAAGGATGCTGATAGGAAAACAACATTTGTATAATACAGGGTGCTTACGGATCAAACAAACGAGAGCGGTGTCCAGAATGTGCAGCATTGTGCGACTGTATTGGCTGCTGCCTGCTTTCCTGAGCTCAATAGGCAGCTTAGCGAGCAGGGCGAAAAGAGTCATATAAGAAAAGCTACGATTCCCAGCCAGTGACCAGAATGCCTGATAAGGGCTGTGTCAATAGGCTGAGAGAAGAGGGATCATGGCCAATTATGTCATAGCCAGGCCAGTTGCCATGGCAAATCAGATTGAGCATTCCATGTAATGTATTATTTACAGTCGAGGGTAACCCCTCCTTAACGTAATTGAATTTAAAACAGAGATGGAAATAAATAACGATAGTCGAAAGTCGGCTGGCTCGGTGTTGCCTATTTCCTCTTGTTTTTTTCCCCACCTTCTCTCTCTCTCTCTCTTTATCTCTGATTTTAACTGCTGCTGGCGAAACCAGACTTGGCCAAGTTTATAGAGCAGAACTATGCAGGTATCCCGAATTAAAAGGAGCTTTTGAACGAGAGAAACGCCTACAGCCAGATCTCAGACTATTTTTCGAATGCAAAAGGAATACAGTAGCACGCAAAGATCTAACACAGCCATACAAGGAAAAATCTGCGACTTTCTGGGCTCTGTAGGAGTTCAGTCTTTGGCAGATTGGGCGATTTTAAGACAGTGTACGCGTTGACCTTGCCACTTCATTTGTTATAAAGCGGGACTTGAAGGCACCCCCCACACACACACACACCCCACCAACCACCGCACCCCCAGCCCTACACGTAACCCCCCCCCCCCCCACCCCCGGATATACAGAATTTAAGAATTTTTAGCTTGTAACCTAAGGGAATGTCTTTGAAACTAATTTCTGTGTTTGCTATAAGGTTTGCCTCAGCACGTCTGTCGGAGACATCTAAACAACAGAGACCGCCTGAGACTGTTTCATACGCTCGTTCGTTCGGGTGGATGCAAATAAAACTACTCTAAAAATCTCAGCGTGACAGTTAAGATTTAGTGAGATGTGTTATCAGAAACAGCGGAGTGTTTTTTCGGTGCTTGCGGCTGGCGGATTATGTTGACCCGCAGGTCGGGCTTGATAAACTGACTGCCTGATTCCGAATGGCATCGTAATTAGTTGTCAGAGATGGGTTCCCAGGTTAGTCCAGATACTCCCCTGTCCCTGTTATTGATTTAACTTTGTTTCTTAGCCTCTGAGGCCTCGGAGACATGCATCTTGCACGGAGGAGGTTTGCACTCCAGCATCGGGCTTCATCAATTTCTAGGCCTTCTGTTGACAGCTGTTTGCGATCAGACCACATAGGTTTGATGGATGCGAGTAGCCTTAGCGCCAAAAGAGATGGAGATGGAGGGAATGGTGGTGGTGGTGGTGGGGGGGGGTTGTGCTGGTCGAGAGGGGGTGGGTCGTCTCGATGACGGGTGGTCCCGCACAAAGGCAATATGTTCGGCTTTATTTTATCTCCTCCGAATTTTAAAAAGCCATGAAACACACAGTCCCTCTTCCCTCTGCACAGCATTAAAGTGTGATAAACCTGTCACACCCCACCATGAAGAACGAGCTTTCAGCTATTCATCAGTCTTTGTGGTGAACTGAGGGAGGGGCCAGGGTTAGTCCAACAAACCCGCTGTTCCAGATGTGGATGGCTCATGTCAGCCAGAAGCTGTTACGTTGCACTATAACGTACTTTATAGGGGGTGTAGCGTTTTTTTAGAATCGGTATTTAAATATCTATTAACCGTGGTCCAAAGCAGATGGTAGATAATACCAGCGCGATCACCAACATTACAGGGTGTGAATTGCATTATTATTTTCATTATTTGTGGCCATAATTAGTCGATAGATATTTTTCCGCCATGTTTCAGACTTTCTAATGAAAGTACTTGGTACAGTAGATGGATTTAAATTACTGCGAGTGCAGTTGCTAAGGAGGAATTTATAAACAGGGTAAAGGCATAAGGGAAAAAAAAAAAAAAAAACTCCCACACGCTCGACTTTTTGTTGGGCCCCGTGGGATCGCAGTCTCGATTCACACCTCTAGTCTCAATCAGATTCTTTCTAGCAAAAAAAAAACGAAAAACGCCTTCTATTTTGTACGTGTGTTTGCATCTCATTGGAACATCTGTTGCATGCACTTGGAGGCGGCATGGTGGTTTAGTGGTTGGCGCTGTTGCCTTGCACCTCCAGGGTCTGGGTCCGATTCCCTCCTTGGGGTCTGTGTGCGTAGCGTTTGCATGTGCTTGCTGGTGCTGGAACCAGGCTGGTGGAATAAACTTCCTCTAGATGTTTGTACAGCTGAGTCATTGGCAATCTTTAAATAATGACCGACCAGTTTCTTCAATATTTGGGTTAATCCCCCCAAAAAAGAATTACCTTCCCAACAGTGTTTGACTGATGGTACTTAGTAACCTAGGAACCGAGTGTAAGGATCGATCCAAAGACAGAAAATCGCTCTACCAAATGTGCCTAAATGTGGTGAGTTTCCTCCAGGAAACTCCTTCGGTTCCTCCCACAGTTCAAAGACCTACAGGTGAGGCTTGATTGACGTTGCCAAACTGCCCGTAGTAGGCGTGAATGCTTGCATGAATGTTAAACGGGTCCTTCCACGGTTGTAAAAATGGGAATAAATACAAAGGTCACCATCTGCCTCCATGGTTCCTAGATGAACGGATAGATGGAATGCACTCGTAACCCGGTTGCACCTCTACTACTTTAGGAATGTCATGGCTTTGTAAAAATCGGGTTTGTCCACTTCGGACAGGTGGACGTCTTTGCTCGTCTTCCAAAGCGGAGCATCCGTAGCATAAAGGTACAGCCGTACACCACTGCGGCCATTCCAACACAATGGAAATCCAGACGACTCATGCTTTCTAGGTACTCGTGAGACATTCACTTGTTTCGCTACAAAATGGATCTGGCTTTCAAAACAGCCACGAAAAAAAAAAAATAGAGCGCTCATATTTTCTGTGTAATACGGTTTCTTTTTCATATTATGTAAATGAGCCGTGATTGGTGCAATTAAGCGCTAACAGGCTCGGCTTACACACCAGCCTAGAAACACTCACAGTACTGAGACTAAGATTTTGGCAGGAACGCAGCACTGTCAGTGCTGAGCTGGTGCTCATCAACACTGTAACTAATGGTTAGCAGTTATAATATGGATACATGTGTGTGTGTGTGTGTGTGTGTTTTCTGTGTTCAGGAAGTAGGAGGGTGGTGTCAGGCCTACGCTCGTACCAGCCTGGTGTAATTAGAGTTAGGGTGCTAAGTGGGCTGGTTGCATGGCAGACCTGCAGGATGAATGGCGGAATGGAAAAGAGCAGCACATTGTTGTTTGTTTTGTGTGTGTGTGTATGTGTGTGTGTGTGTGTGTGTTTTTTCCTTTTCTTTTCTGTATATATTTTTTTTCCTTTCTGCCAAGGCAACAGGCTGAGAGCGGGCTAATTGGAGAGCACGGAGCAGAAAACACAAATGGCAGCTGCCCCCTTGGGACTGACGCTTGTTGCTAACGACTGTGATTATTGACAGTTCATTCTATCTCCATATGCTTTCTGAAGCGAAAAAGGAGGCACTATACCTCCTCTTTTTGTGTGTCTTTTTAATAGCAGACCTGGACTTCACCGTGTACGGTGTTTACAATCCGAGAATAAGAAGTTTCTCTGCTTCCTCCGTGTCCCTTTTCTGCACTCGAAGTACCCAGTGCATGGCATTTTTCGAAATAACCCCAACTTTTTTCAGATTATTTGTTGAAGGGGAACACGATTGAGGCAAACAGTTAATTTTCCCCTAAGCATGGCTGTTTGGCTGCACTCACAGCTGCAGGGCATGGTATATAGATTTTTCCTCCTGTGTGGACTCCAGACTATCCCTCCTTCGATCGGCACGACTGTAAAATGGATTAAATTACACTTCACGTGGCTAGGATTCATGTTCTCTCCCTCTCTTGTTCGCCGTCTTCGACTTTTTACCTTCTTAGTTTCTTCCTCCGCTTTTGTGTAACTCGTATTTGCACACACACTTTTCTAAATCACGGATAATAAAAGACTGAATGAGCGCACTTTGCACGAGAAACCATGACCACAGCCGTGAGCTACGGCCATTGTCGGAGCTGAAAGAGAATAACTGCGAAATATAAACGCCGCCCGTACTGACACAATAAGGGACTTATGACATGATGATTTTGTGACAGCTCCTTGAGAAGGGGCGAAACACGACATGACACAACGTCGTGGGGAGAAAAAACTATCAATAGCAAAACCTGACATGAAGCAGAGCGAATGGGAATGTAGTGTAACTACGGTTATAGTACTAATTGCATTAGTTCATTATGTAAAGGTAGTTGTATGCCGATTCTGTTTGTTTTTTATGGTGTCGTTTAATGTTTTAGAATATCGGATAATTGACTCGGTTCAGTTTTTCAGCATTGCGATTTTCTAGTCAGTAGCGCTAACGTTTACCGTCTCGAGATATATCTTCTATATTTCTATTATACATAGTAACAATAAGTATCTAACTAACATTGGTTTTTTAACGTTAAGTAATTAAATATCCAGTACAAATCGATACTCTTTCTATGTTTTAACTACGTTAAATGTTCCGCTCCACACGCCAGCCCAGTAGGAGGCGGTGTTGCACCAGCTGTGCATAAACTCAAAAGAAGAAAACTCGATACTCTTGCAAAAGGCGAGGATGGAAGCAGTTTGTATTGTCTGCTTATATTTTAAAGGATCATTTAGCGATCATGAACTGAAAAGGACGGATTATCGCGTATACACAATCATCTCGTCCGCCTTTAAACTCTGCCGTCCTGGAGAATCATTCCATTATTGCTCTTTTTGTTTAGAAAAAAAAAAAAAAAACTTTCTTCTTACGGCAATTTTGACCAGTTTAACAATACCAAGACCTTTTTCTTTGCTAGATAACAACAGGTTTTATGATTTGTTTATTATTAGACTTAAATGATGTAGTGCTCCCACCATTACAAGTCCTTGAACTAGCTGTTGCTATAGCAACGGTAATATATGAGAGGCAGTGCATTAATGTAAGCCTGTGATTTGAATTACAGCTGGTACAATTTCCAGAGCTCCTGCTATAGGAAGAGAATCGACACCTCGTGATGACCGATCCGAATTGAGGATGGAGAGCGCTAGAGAACAATTCCACTTAAATTTAGTAAAGTAGTGATGATACGTATACGTACATTAGATTCATAAGTTTAGGTATTTGGTAGTTGATTTTAGGTGTCGCAATCACTGTTATCATCATGGGAGGTTATTATTATTATTATTATTATCTTTTTTTAATTATTGTTCTATTCAAAGGAAGTTCATAGATTGATGCCGCTGGTGTTAATTTGATTGATATGACTCATTCTTTAAAGTCATCATCAAAGTCTTGTCTGTGTGTCTGGACTCTGTCCCGTTTGCAGTCTTTCATCTTCTGCAGAAAACTACGCAATTGCGGTTAAGCTCTTTGTCTTTCGCTAACAGAGCCACCCCCCCCACCCCCCACCCCCCTCCTTCTGTTCTTTTAACTTATTGAACGTCCCTGTTCTTGCAAGCATGGCCAAGCTTTTCATTTTGTCCAAAATCATAACCATAGCATCTCACATTCCTAGCGCATTACATTATCCTGTTGGCCACTTTGAAAGAGGTACTGTTTGTCAAAGTGAAGTAACCATGAAGGGCATCCGCTAATGTCTATTTAATTGTATTCCCTCGCAAAAGCTGCGGGGACGGGTTCAGCTGCACATCGCAGGCACCGAGATATCCATTTCAGGCACAAATTAAGAAACATGCTCGTGATGTCGCGGGGGTGAAACACCTATGAAGTCATTGACATGCGGGGGAAAATATATGGTGTGCCGGATGACAGTTTACTGTATAGAGTTTCCATTTGTTATCTTGACCAATTTGTTGAGGATATAACTCAGAATGTTTCGTTCTTATAGTAGCAGGTGATGTTGAAATACTTTAACTAGAGAGAAGGAGCTGGGTCCAGCTCATGAGACCATATATTGGCTTGTAAGAAAATTTATATAGCTACTACTTGTGGCCTCGCACCTCGGGGTACGGGTGCATGGAGTTCGCACGTTCTCCCACTGCTTGGTGGGTTTCCAAAGACATGCAGATTGGGTTAGTTAGCGTCTCCAGATTGCCCATTAGAGTGTATATGAGTGCGTCCGTGCTTTATGCCCTGACTGAATAGACTAACCCCGCCGAATGTCCTGGGTCCCCTGGGATAGCCTCCAAGCTCCGTACATGATGTAGAAAAAGACCAAGGAGTGATAAAGTTTGTATACTTAATGTGATTAGTGTTTTCTTTTCCTTTATTTGGGGCCAGTTTTACAATGTTCTGTTTTTAAGGATACGAGGATAAATATTTTGGTCATGTACAATGACCAATGCTAAGCTGAATATGAAGCCATAAATGGACATTTTTAGGGGACAGATTAAGTTAGACAAGGACCGAATGTTCCGCTAATGGGCATCAGTGGTTTATATATAAAACAATACTGGATTTTTTCCAAAACTAAAGGTAATGAAGTAACAAAAGCAACAACAGTCGGTTGTTATTTGAAGACACGAAGATCAGCTGTTCTGGAACATTTCTTGCAAGAACAGTATTGTGTCAAATGCATTTCCAAAACCTATCAAGCACTATGACGAAACTGGCTCTCATGAACACCTTGCCAGGAAAGCAAGACCAAAACTTACCTCTGCTACAGGGAGACCAGCCTCAGAAATCACCAATTAACCTCAGATTAGAGCCGTTATGAAGGATTTACAGAGCAGCAGAACAACACATCTCAATATCACCTGCTCGGAGGAGATAATTCTTATGCATATTTTGAATGCTTTCTGTATTTTTTACAAGGATCAGGAAAGACCATGCACAAAAAAGCGAATGCAGTGTGAGAATTCTGTGTCTGGCGCAGTCATTGTTAACCGGTTCTAAACCTCTCCGTTTCCGTTGTGTTTTCCAGCGTTCAGTCGAGCGGCGCTCCCGTTCGGCCTGGTGCGCCGAGAGCTCTCGTGCGAAGGTTACCCCATCGACCTCCGATGCCCGGGGAGCGACGTCATCATGATCGAGACGGCCAACTACGGCCGCACGGACGACAAGATCTGCGACGCCGACCCCTTCCAGATGGAAAACATCAACTGCTACCTCCCAGATGCCTACAAAATCATATCTCAGAGGTAAAGGCTGCATGCCAAGCATCACTCATAATGGAAATGTGGACTCCATTTCCTGCCTTTCAGATTGCTGTCGTAGATAGAGCGGTATTATTATTCCGAGGGTTTGTTAAGTATGGCAGTTGTTTTCCATGCGCTGGTAGTCACTATTTTACTAACTGCTGAAGGGACAGCTGAAAAAACATAAACAAAAAGCCCTGAATGTCGGTGGTGAGACTCAGTCACGGATCACGAAGGAGTTCCTTTACCAGGTGCACCTGAGAAGTCATTTTAAGGAATGTCAAAAAAAAAAAAAAAAAAGAAAGAAAAGGCAAGATAAGGGGAGCTTCCAGTGGTGTCTAGCAGGCACATTTTTTCTGAGAAAATGATATCTATGTGGAATAGCAGAGAGACTGAATGGATGTGTCGAATTAGTCAAACATTTTAGAGCACTGGAAGCCCTCGGGCTGGTACGCTACACAGTTCCGTCGTTAATGTTCAGCATGCCGATGGCTCGGGCCATTTCATAAACGTTATACATACACGCACTCACACGCAGCCATTTCCTGAGCAGCCTTTTTACAGATTGAAAAGCTGGTTTCCTTTGTTCAAATCTCGACTCTTGCCAGCAGTGGCACAGGCTGCGGCTCTGAGTAATGCTCTCCTCTCAAACCATTTATATTTGTGACACTTGTGCTCGCTGCTTCTCTCTCAGGACGTTCTTGTGTCGGTGCCAGACTACACACACCGCACATACACACTCGCTTACGCGCACATTCGTAGCGCTGGGAACTCTGCTGGTTCGCCAGTGATGGTATATATTTAAAGGGGCCGAGATATTAACATTTCATGAGGTCCAACCGACGCTGTGCGTCTGGCGAAGGACAAAAAAAAAAAAAAAAAAAAAACCGGCGCTAACCCGCGGTGGAGTTCCTGCCTCGTCGTTAAATCAGACGCAGACAAAATACATTAAAAGCAAAGGAATGTGAGGGTTTTTTTTAGGAGGATTTTTGAAAAGCCTGAGGAAGGAAGTCTGTGCTTTTAAATGCTTTTAAAACTATACTGAAAATAACTTGTGAACTTTTTTTAACGTTCCAGGACCTGGTGATTTATATATATATACAGTTCTGTTCCGAGAACTTGTTCATAAGTCAAATTTGTTTGTAAATCCAACAAACATTGTCTAGGTACAGTACTAGGATACTAACACATTTGGCTATACACAGTATAAAACTAACACATTCCATGATCTTGTCCTTATTATTTAGAATCGTGCCGATGCTTAAACGAGCGATGTCTGCCAACTTTTCACCCCGCTCCGTTCTCCCGGGTTTTTTTTTCACTTTTGTCTCTATTGTTATTGCTTGGCGCCTCCTTCTGGCGCAGTACCAGCCTCATCGCCGCACCCTGCCCGCACATTACGATTTACGCCCGGCATGTGATCTAACTTTGTGTGAATACATGTTCGTATCTCCGAACGTTCGTAACTCGGATGTTCCTCTATAGGCTCTTACTGTATTCGAATTTGAACACTGCATTATTCTGAATTCACTAAAGAATGACCCAAGTTTTTGATGATTAAGAAGAAGAGTGGGCACATTAAGGAAAAACGCTCACTTCTTATTAAAAATATTTATTCTTGTTTAATTAAAAACTCTCCCTACTGTTGAAAAGCAATTAAAGGTTTTTTTTTTATTATTGTTATTATTATCAAGAAACCCTTATTATTAGGCAAGTTGTGTCCGATCAGTCAGTTTTCGTGTCTGAAGTGAAGCCGAAAACAAAACCCGCGAATAAGATTAAAAAGTTCAGTGGTTGCTTTTAATAGTCGCTTCAAACACACAAGCCATTAAACCAGCTACAGATTTACAGTAAAACCAAACCGGCTCTCACAGCACATATAATCCCGGTGCTTGACTCGGAGTGTTTGCGTGGCCGACATTGCCGGTGTCAAGGTCGCATCTCTGACTGCATGATTGCCATTCAGTAACAATCCATAGTGTGCTCGAACACAAAGCGTCCGTCGGTGCATGCTAACTAAAAAATTAGCTCCTCTTCAAGCATCTCTTCTGGCCTAAGTGCCTCCCTGCCACCCACGTCTGCCTTGTCATTGACGACATAATGGAAAATCAAACTGTGGATGCGGACAGATTAAAACGTTTATTATATACGTTATGGCCTTTTCTCTCTCTCTCTTGTTTTATTGGCGACGCTGCAGTACAGACGTCTCACATCTAGCATCCTGTGCAGATTACCTCTGCCTTTCAGATAAGCTAGATGATGTAAGGAGCGGGCAATTTATTTATTTATTTATTTATTTATTTATTTATTATTTTTTTTTAAAGGGCAGGAAGTCTGACATGCACTTAATTAGAGGTTATGTTAAAAACCGAGCAGTTGCTGCGAGATCCGGTGAAGATACTTGAAGGAAGGTCATTTAAGTAGCCACTCAGGGAATTTCTAAGCGTTTTCCTATGATGAAAGATGGTTAGTTAGTGTTGTGCTTGTATAATTAAGCCACCGCATGCAGTTTACCGCACGGAAATGATGTTGCTAGTTTGGTGGCATTCGCACACAGTAGCAGTCCTCAGCGCTCATCTTTACAGAAGGCAATTAAAAACGTGTTAGTTGGTTTTGTTGACGAGCATCACTTTCATTCCTCATTAACCCTCGGAGGAGTGAAATCACACTGGCCTGGCTGGGCTGTCACTTAACTTTGAGTTTGATTTATGCTTTATTAATGCGATTTCGGCAGGTTTTACATTTCAACAGCCACCGGGTCCTAGCCTTCAAGTGCGAGTTTGTCAACCTTGGAAAGGTTTGATGCTTTCATTTGGAAATATTTCCATTTGTCCAAGCGCTCTTCGGGTTTTGGTTCGAAATGCATTTCAAATTCCTGAACTTGGTCCCTCCTCCTTCCGAAAAAAGATGAAATAAATAATAATAATAAAAAAATAAAATCATCACAAAGCGCCTAATTCCATACTTCATACTCTCAGGTCTTGCAAATTTAAAATAATTGCTTACTGAGGCTGTTTCGCAATATTATATTCTATATTTTTTAAGGCTTGAGTCATGCGGCAAATAATTTCTTTTCCTTATCGCTGCCCTGCAACATGCCCAAGCAAAATAGTTCCAACTGTGAGATAATCTTAGCACTCATGGATTCCTCATGTTTTTTCCAACCAAATAGCCCGGCCTAAAATATTCATAAAAGCCCAGACCTTGTGTGTGTTTTTATAAATATTTAGAGACTCTTGCTGTTATAGTGAATATAAACCCAATTATTGAAATTACTGTCTGGTGCAAATTATTACAGGATGGAGTATCAGAGTAATAAACACCAGTCACCCCCCCCCCCCACCACCAAAAAAAAAAAAAAAATCATTTAAGGAGTTCTTTTCATCCCCTCAAAAATGCAAACTCTTTTAAACCATCTAAAATATTTAGAGCAGTTGATTGCCAAGAGGTCCATTTTGTCATTTTTTTGATGTGGACGAATATCTGCTATGTTTGCTTCAATTGTATCAGAAATCCCTGTGCATATAGAAAGCGTGATTGAAGTTTGGCCAATTTCTTCGTTTATTTACTCAGAAATCCATTCTGGCAAGACACACTGAAGTCACACACACACACTTATACACACAGACATGATTTTTCAATCATTGTGAGGACCTTGTATAATAATTAATGCCAAAATGAACCTAGAGACATGTCCCCACAACGTAAAACCTGTCAGGTATCCCAATCCAAATGTCCCCACTGAGATATAAAAACATACCTGAAAAAAAAAAAATCATACTTGACTATGTTGTAGTCGTTCAAACAGAATCTGTAAAACGCTCTCATTTTTGTGAGGACCGTGTGACTATGAGGACATTTGAAACGAGGACATTTTTTTTATTCCTCTAGGGACTTTTTTTTGGTCCTCTCAAAAGACTAAATACATGTGCATGCCCTTAGACACACACATCCCCCCCCACACACACACACACACACTCGCTGAATTCATTTTAATTCATGAAGATGTCTAACTCCATCGCCAAGGTCACTGCCGACTGTAAACGTTGGAACTCTCCCAGCAGTCCCACACAAATGCACAAATGATTCTTGTTTGAAATACTTAAGGTGATTTATTCTACCGAGAGCACCAACACATGAATGCCTGATGAGCGTCTTTCTGGAGACCTGAGCTGAATTTTCAGTTCACGCACTCAACAGTCACTTGGCCTCATTGTCAATCAGCATCCCTTCACTTAAGCTATTAAAGACTCCCTGCGGAGACGCGCGCTTTCCGGCTCGGGTGTTTATAAAAAAGAAAAAGAAAAAAAGGTTTAAAACCATTTTGATTTGTTGGTACAAAGGTGACAAGAATGAGCCTGGCTTAATTTTACTTTTTTTTTGGCTTTGTTCCCATTTAAATTCTCGCGTTGCATTTAGCCGCTTCGGGTTCAGATCCGGAGCTGTCAGTAGTTGCATTAAGTAACAGTTAAAAGGCAGGCGAGAGTGACAGCCGCACATAGTCGTATCCTTGATGAATATTTTACAATGTCATTCTTAAATATGCCGTTGTTTTTCTGCTTTGATGACTTTTACCTTCTGTTCGGATGCCCTTGACTATATTTTGTTGCGCATTCGTGAGGAGTATTTTTCAGCCTGATCAAATATAAACACTAACTCTCTGGCTGCTAACCTTACTCTGTTTTTCAGATGTAACAACCGGACACAGTGTGTCGTTATCACTGGGTCAGATGTCTTTCCAGATCCTTGTCCTGGGACGTACAAGTATCTTGAGGTCCAGTATGAGTGTGTGCCATACAGTAAGTGCTGTTTTACCTGCTTCTGATACCGTAAAGCGTAAAACTTATCTTTCTTCCAGACTTTTTTTTCCCCTCCCACTTATGAAGCAGACATACGTGGAACTCTTGTAAGTCTTGGGTAGTTTTCACACTTGGCCGTTCGGGAGTCGTTTAGAGTCTGGTGAATTGAGATTTCTGTTTTACCAATCCCTTGTGGCCTGGTTCGCATTTGATGCTAAAGTCAATGCTGGCCGCAGTAGATAGGCACCAGAACCTCCCTCCACACAGAGCGCCCAAGGCTCAACATCAAACTCAACAGATCCCAATCTGATCAAGCACCCACGTCTGATCCATGGAGGCTCAACCCCACAATCCACAGCACCCAAAGGATCCACTATTAGTGTCCTGGTGCTTGTGTCTTGTGTCTTGCGGTGCCACAGTATGAACCTACACAATACAACCTAATGTTTTGCGTTGTAATGCTAAGGCTGATTGGTAATGATGCTCCCGTCACAGTGGACCATCCAATCCTCGCACGACTTGGAACAGGTTTTCCGCCAGATACAGAAACTCTTCCATTGGGAAAGGCATTATGGGGTGTGGCAACCCACCAAAAGTAGGGCTCAAACCACGATCCATGAATCAACAACCTAGAACCTTAGCCGCCTGAGCCACCGCTCCCCCATGATTGGTGTATTATACATAGTGTAATATTAGTAATTAGCTCACCTATGGGGGGCCAAGTCTTGTTAGTGAACTATATGCATTTCCATATGCCATTATGGCAAATTTGGCAAATTCTAAACCCGCTAGTATCAGTTGACTTTTATGACCTTTTAGCAGCGCTTTATTATTATTGTATATTATAAGTATTTAACATCACAGTATAGCCGTAATTTCTTATAGAGAACAGTTCCATATTTGTGACCATTCCTGCATGATGGCAAGCCATGTTGAAAAAAACGTGCCTCAGTGTTATAAGGAAAATGGAAAAAAATAAAAACATGAAATAGATGAACTCGGTGTGTACCTCTTGCAAAGTTCTTGCAAAAATCACTCCTGGGCGCAGACCCGAGTGTTCATGCCAAGTGTGAAAACGCCCTTAGAATACTCCTTCCTCTTTTTTTTTTTTTTTTTTAACAAAATAAATGGTGTGATTTTGCTTTCGAGCAGTAACAACTACGCAGTAAATAACCTCAATCCCATCTCATGCTTCTTCAGAACATGGCTGAAGGCGTCGGCTTTAACACAACCTCCCGAACACTACAGCTATTTGTACTTTTCCACTACATGAAACTGCAGTTATTTTGCCAGAAATAGGCAATATCATCTCGTGAAACATTATTGATCTTTGCACTCCTACTCAGCGATGAGAGCGGTCTGTGGAGAAACATATCAAAATTCAAAAAAAGCCACTGCTTAACATCTGGGTGATGGCATAAAAAAAATAATAAAAAATTGGATTAACTTGAATTTATGGAAAGAGGAGGAAAAAAAAAAACCTTTGGATATGATCCACCTCAAAATGGCATTGAATAATAATGAGAAAATGTGTTTATTTATTTTTCCCTGAAATCAATGATCAGAGGTCATGCCCGAGCCTGTTCTGAGGAATTATGCAGTCAGCTGATACACTCCATCAGCGGATAACATGATGCTATTAATAACTTGTGTATTATATTTTTTCTGATGTGTTGTCTGTTGGGAAGCAGCTCTGGAAACATCATTAACTAAACTGCCAGTTGCTGTGCACAGAGAAATGATTGAAATGCAGTATTTTAAAAGCATTAATCAGTAACCTCTCCCATCATTTATTCTCTAGCATTTAGGTAGTTTGCTGTCGGCCAAAACACAGTATTGGTGCTGGTTTGATATGAATTTTTTTTTTGTTCGCTTATACACATAATACAGAAAATGTGTGCAGTGAAATAGCTACTTGGAACATGGCAGTTACTAATCTTGCTTCACAAAAGATTTCAATTGTTAACTTCAGCCGTTTTGGAGAGTTGATTTAATATGAGCCCCAAAAATGGTCGTTTTTCAGGGTTATACTGTCTTGCATTAAACGATAATCATTTAAAATGCAAATTATTCATATTTTTTATGAGTATTGATACTAAAATTGGTTATAAGCTTTAAAAGTGTTTTTTTTTTTTTTGTAAAAGCTTAAAATGCAACAAAAAAAAAATCTGTAGTGTCCGTAACCATGTCAAATTCATGTTGCGATGTCTTAACAAGTTTGCGTTTTAGAATAAAACACTTTTTCAAGTTTATGTAAAATCAAAATTGGCCAAGTTTCATCTGAACGCCAGTTAAGATCGTTGGAAGATTTGAATTTTAAAAAGTTACCACCACTAAAACGTAAAAGGACATGAAATCCTTTGTACTGTATTTAGCAAATGCATTTCTTTTGATCTGATAAAAATATAAATGTGTATGCATAGTTACAAAAACAAAAAACATTCTGAACAACGGTGTTATATGATCCTGTCTGAAACTTCACTTTTTCACCTTGGCGAGACACATTTTAGCTCCAGTACCATGTTTTGGCCGTGTTTAAAGCACTCGAGCAACCTTACGAATGGTTTCGATCAAGCCTTCTTGACAGAAAACAGAGACGGAATAAGGTTAAAAATACATGATTATTGCTACTGAGGGAAACGTGCACAACTGGGAGCGTAGTTATTTTTTTTCTTTAAACACATCTCTCTTAATTAGACTTTGTCTTCTCATTAGTCTTTGCAGCTGAATAGGTCTTGTTTTTTTTTTTTTTGATTTGGTGCAATTCCATGTCTGCAGCCGTCCCTCTGAAAGTTGTCTGCGTCGAATCGGAAAAAAAAAAAAAAACAACAGCAAAAAAAAAAAAAAGCCCCCGTCTACTGAGTCATGTGTTAATCTCTTCTCCAGACATGCCTGTTTTTTTTCCACTTACATTTGGGTGTTTAAGTCCTCTAGTTTTTCAGATCAGCCCTGAATTGGAGCACACGCTCTACTGCTTTTTGCCAGTGAATACTTTTTTTTTTTTTTTTTTTAAGAAAGCTTTTATTTACAGCTGTGGTCATCAGCTATATCTCTAGCGCGATTGATTTTTTTTTCTTTCTTTTTCCGTGGAACAAGAACATTTTTTCCCTTCTGAAAAGTCGTTGAGAGAAGAAAAAGATATGGAACCTGTCAAGGGTTTTTTTTTCTCACCGGTTGTAATGAGTCCTTTACTCTGCTGCCTTGAATGCTTACGACCAGAGCCGGGGCCCGATGTACTGTACAAACGACACGTACGCTCAAAACAGGCCCTGTAAAGAAGAGAAGGGGGGGAAAAAAAGTGTGTATACAATCTGTTACGCACACATGGAGATTTATAGCAAGTCGGTGACATGGAAATATGCATTTCTTCGCAGACTTTTACTGGTGTGTGTAATTTGGCAGCGAAACAGAATGTAACAATATTACGGTCTATAAAAAATAAAAATGAACTGGTGTATTAGTGTTGCAGAACAACTGACATTAGACATGTGGACTCTTTTAGACTCTATGAAAGGCGTGTCTTCATGGATTGAAGATTTTCTGGCTTATGAGCCGTTTTTTTTTTCTTTTTTTTCTTTTTCTTTTTAAATAAATTCCAGAGTGCTTGTTGGAATTGGCTTCCTCAATAAGAACAAGAAATCCCTATAAGCCTACCTTTGTTCACACTAGCAAGCGCCAGAATGACAGGTGATCATTTATTTGCTATGTACGTGTATGCGGAAGAGCAACAAGAGGCGCCGGGATTTGGATATATATATTTTTTATTTCTTTTTTTTTTTTTTTTTTTTTACAATCCTGTGCAAATTAGCTTTAGCGCAGAGAAAAGCGACAAATCCAAGCGATTAGTGAGAAAGATTACTTGGCCGGCTCCTATGGTGCATCTGAACGATTTGAATTCAGTTCCAGGTTCAGTACGAATTCAAAAAGTTAGACGTATATACAGTAGTAGGGGGATGTTAGCGTCTCACTGGACTGGTAGGCATTGGTACTGTACAGTAGGTGTCTCACCTGCCATGTGGGAGGACCGTTTTCGATCTCCAGCCAATGCCCAAACCATAATAACTGGATGTGGTACCGGTGCCAAACCAGGATAGAACAGGAGGGTTGCGTCAGGACGGGGATCCGGTGTAAAATCTGTGCCAGGTTTTCTGCAGGTTCAGACAGGAGCATCCGAAAGACCAAGACTAAAACGTATGTGCATGAAAGGGTTGCATGATGCTCATTCACACACACTACGTGCAATCTGGGAACGCCTAATGCATGTTATTGGATTGTGGGAGGAAACCGGACGACCCCTTGGAAACCCACCAAGGGAACATGCAAGCTTCATGCACACAGGTGGGGAACGAACCCGGACCCTGGAGGTCACGGCTAAAGTGTTAACCACTAAACCACCGTGCCGCTCATTAAGTAATCTATAATAATGGTAAAAAAAAAAAGATTTTTGGAGACAAAAACGCCCCCATCTTTGGTATACAGAGACAGTCCAAAAAAAAAAAAAAAAATTTTAATGAATGAAGTATCTCACGTTGTCTTGCACCCTGATGAGTATATGCACCTACAGTATCTAGTTTGTTTATCGGCCTACAGATCTACTACAAAGCCAAGCATGTACCACGCCAATCAAACTGAAAGACATTATAAACAACACGGCTATGCGTTTTGCAGACATGACAACCTACAAGACACAAGAGCGAGCGACCGGTTCCTCGCTAGGCGTGAACGTAGCGTTGACGCCCCCTGATGACTTTTACCCGCAGGTACTATTCAGCGGGAACATGCTGACCGCTGTTCTTCGTCGTGTCAGCCTTTTGAGGCGCCGTAATGAGCATGTCACAGGCCAACATCAAAAGGCAATTTGCAGCGATTGCCTGTTTTCCTCGACATAATCAGCGCAACAGCGTCTGATCGCTGCAATAAAAGCACCATCCGGGAATGAATTTGCTTTTGTTAACAGAAAACATTAATACTCCATTAATGTGCAAGTGATCTGTGATGCGCTATTGACTCTGACTAATGTAGTTGTGAGATGGCCTTGGTCAACATTCTCTCGTTTTATTCAGCAGTAGTGTATAAGTCTGTTTGCTTTAGGTAGTTTGTATTAATGTTCTTGCAGGTTTATATTTTTTTTTTCGGGGGGGGGGGGGGACGGGGGGGACGGCAATAGTCCTATTTATATGCATATGAGATCATGACGAATATGAATAGGTATAATACTTTTTTATTTTATTTTATTTTATTTTTTTTTGGGGATTAGGGTATATTTTAGGGTAGTACCTCTGCAAAGTTCTCTACTCGGGTCCCCTGGCCAATCCGCTCGAATTGAGGGACTCGGCTCGAGAAAATCAGAATTAGCTTTTATTCACTGTTCTCAAAGGATAATGGTATAAGTAATTACGTCAATTCTTTTTTTTTTTTTTTTTTTTTTTGTAATCTTCAAGTATGCAGCAAGTTGAAAAGGCGTCCTTCAAGCCCCTCTGAAAACCTTCAAGAACATGCCTATAATCAGTCCTTTGGTTTTCTGGTTCTTGGCTCATTTCTCTGTCTCTGTCTTCCACTCTTACTTTCTTTAACGATTAACCTTCTTTCTTCGTTAATAGGGACGAACCAATGTAGCGACATCAATAGTCGTATCTAGCAGGGGTTCCCAAATGTCAATTGGTTGCAAGGAAATGCAATGTGCATATTATTTCCCATATCTGGTAACAGTTGTTATTATTATTCGCATTATTGTTCTCATTCTAATTACTGAACTCAATGAACCCTTGAGCCGTCTATAAGACATTTTGGGAACCGCTGCCTTACAAGCAATGTGGCTAGATTTTTGTCCTTGCCAACATTATTTTATGTGTATATAAATCTTTCTATCTCTTACATCCTCTGACTCACTTCCGTATAGATGTACTGTACCTGTAGATCTTCTTTATGCTAATCTCATTCTAATCTTTCTCTGCCTTGACGCTCTTTCCACTTTTTTCCACCGCTCAATAGAAGTGGAGCAAAAAGGTAAATGGCCGCTCTGGTTCTCGGTCCTCAGCTCCTTGTTGTCTGTTTGTATGGTTCTGAGCCGTCCACCTCCCCCTATCCCGCCCCTCCTATTTCCTTTCAACCCTGCTCCCGCCTTTGCCCTTATCCCTCCTTATCCCCACATGATAACTAGACCTTGAGATCGCAACGATCTCAGACTTCCATTGACTCCAAATGAAATTAGAGTGCTGTTTGGATGAGATGTTCCATCATAATCGACATTTTTTTTTTGACATCACTTTCTTTATAGATATGCTTTGGTCTCGGGGTGTTCAACCTGAAGATCCTGGAGAAACTTATAAGATTGCTCAAAAAGTCCATCATCTGTTTAACCAAATTGAGAACTACTTTTACCATGATTTATAAAAAAAAAAATAATACTACTAAATAAATAATAATAATCTGGCTTATCTATTTGGCTTATTCCAATCACCATCCATGAGACATTTTCTGATTAAGATGGTTGGTCATGGGAGAGGGAGGTCTTCAGTATCTATCTAGCGATATATATTTATATACGTGATATGCTTCACATACAATGTGCTCTGTCCAAATTTCAAGACGGATGTTTGATTTCAGCAAGGCCTCCTTCACTCATTGTCAGCCCAGTTCCTTCTCTGTCTCTCTCTCTCTCTCTCTCTCTCTGTCTCTCTTGCTGTTTGTCATCCTACCTGTCCCAAGAAGCATTCTGCTCCACTGTCCTTTCCCTGCCTCGTCCCTCCTATCGCGTGTCATGCGTGTTGTTTGTTCTTTCCTCAGACATGATTCATGTATGTGTGTTTTATTTCTAAGGTATAGCACTGATAGAATTCTATACCTTCAGTTATCTGATGCCAAGTCCAGCTGATTTAAAAAAAAAAAAAAAAAAACAGTAATGAATCCTTACTTAGGGAACATTTGCACAACTGAACTACATCTCTCTTTTTCTGTCTCTCTCTCTCTCTGTCTCTCTCTTTCTATTTCTGTCTCTCTCTCTCTCTCTCTTGCTGCCTCTGCCTCTCTGTCCCTCTCTCGTCTCCTTTCATTTACAGGAGGTCTTTTGCAGTTCTTTCACCTTTTTCACTTACAGTTACTTGTGTTAAGATGTCTAAGGGAGCAAGGCCATATCGAAACATATCAGAGCTGCTCAAACTTACTTAACCTTTTGAATCTCCTCTCAACTATGCACACCACCACACCGTCAAAACGAGTTTGGGATCTAAAATCTTATGAAATCCATGCTTTACACACACACACACACACACACACACATACATACACATACTTTATCTTGCAGTTTTAGAACAAGATATCGATACGAAGTTAAGGAATCTGTGCATTTCTGATTCTTTTGTCTCGTGGCTTTCGTTTCAGTTTTCATTTGTCCCGGGACGTTGAAAGCAGTGGGGGAACCGGTTTTTACATTTGAGGCCGAGCAGCAAGCAGGAGCTTGGTGCAAAGACCCTCTGCAAGCCGGAGACAAGATCTATTTCATGCCGTGGACGCCATACCGCACCGATATGCTAATCGAATACAACTCGCTCGAGGATTTCCGCAACGGCAGGCAAATGACGACGTACAAGCTGCCTCACCGGGTAGACGGCACCGGGTTCGTGGCCTACGATGGCGCCATCTTCTTCAACAAGGAACGTACGAGGAACATCGTCAAGTTCGACTTGCGCACACGCATCAAGAGCGGCGAGGCCATCGTGGCCAACGCCAACTACCACGACACGTCACCTTATCGCTGGGGAGGCAAGACTGACATCGATCTGGCTGTCGACGAACGAGGATTGTGGGTAATTTACGCGACGGAGCAGAACAACGGGCGCATTGTCGTGAGCCAGCTGAACCCCTACACTCTGCGCTTCGAGGCCACCTGGGAGACGGCGTACGACAAGCGCTCAGCCTCCGATGCCTTCATGGTGTGCGGCGTGTTGCACGTGGTGCGCTCTAGCTACGAGGAGAACGAAAGCGAGGCCAGCAAGAGCCATATCGACTACGTCTATAACACCAAGTTTGGCCGTGGCGAGTTCACAGACATCCCCTTCCCCAACAACTATCAGTACATTGCTGCTGTGGATTACAACCCTCGAGACAACCAGCTCTACGTATGGAATAATTTCTACATCCTGCGTTATGAGCTGGAGTTCGGCCCACCAGATCCTGACGAAGGTAAGAATCGCTCTCCTGTCTTTGTTTGAAATTGCTGATAGTTTGTTTGTCTGCTGAATATAAATGCACAGGGTAGGAAAATTCTGCTTTAATTCCGTATCGGAAGTTTTTCATTCCTATCTCTCTTAACAAAATCACAGCCACTGGCTCGATTCCTGAGCCTCTAAAATGCAGACAATAACACAAAGAAAGACAATAACAGCAAACGCTGACGTGAGCGACTCTGGATAAACCAGCTACCCGGGAAGGCTGATTAACGGCTCAACCACTCGCTCATAAAGAGGCTCCGACCTCATTGAGTGTCTAATCTCGAGGCCCTTGGCCCATCTATTATGACCGTGACATGGTTAACCTTCTTCCCTCTACCCTTGTGTGCATCATGATGTGAAATATGCTATTGCTATCTTGTGCAAATGCTCAATGAGCCTAGAGTTGACCCTCTCCCTCCTTGGCGCGTTAAAGATACCCACGAGACCCCGTTGCCATGGCCACCTCATCAGAGAATATCTGATGAGATATGTAAAGCAGATCTGGATGATTTCCAACATTACTGCAGGAAGTGCAAAGGACAAATGCATAGTGCTCTCCCACGAGAGCCCGCAAATCACTGGCGGGATGAGGTCAGATGCATGGGTGTGTGTGTTGATGAAGAACTCGCATACCGAGGAGTGTTTGCTATATGGGCTCGATTTGAACGCTTCGCATCTTGAGAGCCGAGAGGAGGAGGCAGGTGTGTAACCAGACAGCACTTTTCCATCAGATGGATAATAGGTCTAATTACCCAACCACTCCTTTGAGTGTGAGTGGGAAACCCTGGCAACCGCTCCCACATCCGCCCATCCTCCCTACGGGCAACATTATCTTTCTCGCAGTGCCAGTCTCTTTATGCATATAGACGAGTCCTTGTCAGAACAGGGTAACATGGAAGAGGATCTCTATGCCATGGAACTTATTTTCTGTCAAATTACTGCCCATTAAGGATCCAGAATGCTTTCCTATCTCATGCCCAGTGTTCCCAGGACTTGGCTCCAGATCTTGACCATGATTCTCGTGCATGAATAAACATCCGAGGATGACAAACTAAATTCATTAGGATGCTAGACGGAGCTGAAATATCTCTAGCCACCACTTTATAGTGATGCTCAATGAAGGCTCCTAAAAGAAGTCTCTTGTGAGCAGATTAGAGCGAATTTGTTCGTTTTTGGCGAAGTTTGTTCAACTTTTAGTTAGTTTATCTTGTTGTCACGTAGCAATCTGTGAGGAAGATTAACAGCGGACTGTGCAGCGTAGGCTTGTGTACATCTTGTGTACATGCATGAAAAGTTCAATCAAGTATAATCAGCCTTAAGCTTCTCCTTCCTAATTGAGTTTCAGAGGGCAACCCGATTTGGGTTTTCGTTCGCAGTATTCACCTGGTACCTCTGAAACGTTGCTTTGAAAGGTCAGCTCTAAGGTTTCCCATTTGTAATTCTGACTTTGACCACTGGCCTTTAGGTGGAATATCTTAAGCTGTGTGATATATTTTCCATTTGTTAACTTCACCGTACCAAAGTAAACATTTCTCTCTTTTTTTTTTTGGTCACAGCTGCTCAACCTGTTATTGCCTGGACCCTGAAGTTGTCTTTTTTTCCCAGCGAAATCTTACAGTATTCATGAGAATAATATCACGGCAAACAACATTACCTACTTGCAAATGTTGCCTTTATTTACAGCAGTAGATAACACATACACAAGATGCTTTGTTGCTTGTAGACCGACACATTGGGTGTTTTTTTTTATATATATTTTGTATTTTTTTGTATCTTCAATACTTACATAAGTCTAGTCTGGAAGCAACCTCTTGACAAGCTACAATTAAGTCGATCTAGACACTAGAATTTTAATGGGCCCACCATGGATGCGTGCAAACAGCCTGCTGACGCTCTGACGCTCGCATGTATGTAAATGTGATTAACAGCAGAATTATCATAATTGCCATCCGCGGGTGATCACAGCAGCGTGACAAAGAACAGTTGAGATTGCAGTGCATTCCCAACGAAGGGCATAAAATATTCAGCTTATATTATTGCCTCCTTCTTTAGATGCTTTTTTTTTTTGAAACTCTGATATTGTGGTCGTGTTAAGTTAGCGTGCAGTGAGACGCCTGTCTGGGTTAATCTGACATCTAGACTCTGCTGTGTTGTACATTGTGCAATTTCTTCCCCCTGTTTCTCTCTATTAGTGCCTGATAACTATGAACTTAATCAATATCTGCAAACAGCAGTTTGACAAAAGAATTAGACCTAGCAGTCCTCATATGCAGATCGCACAGCGATATACTGTACGGGCAATGTGCTGCAACAGTTAGGAAATGTCATGTCCTTATACGAGGACATTCAAATCTCAAGAGGTTAAGTAGTGCCACAGCCGTAGTGGCGCTCGGTTTTGTACTTAGCTCGGGAAAAAAAAAAAAAACAGATTGTTACGAGTTGTTGTGTGTTGCCAAAGGCAATAGACATATAGCAATAAACCAGATTGTAGGGTTGTTTGGTAGTTGTGGAACAATTACACAAATGGTCAATAAATGGCGTATAAATGCAAGTAATTGGCTAAGGTTTACAAGGTCACCATGCTTTGCAATTTTTCGCCTGTTTAAATATAAATGGTTTGCTCTTTTTCACCGTTATAAGACGTAATAAAATAAAAGCGGATGTAATTGTGCTGAGACAGTGCCTTGAAATTGCAAACGTTTAAAGACTAGATTGATTGCTGCCTATTAAGATCTTCTCAGTTCATGATTAAGTCCAAGGACTGTGTCAGCACGCGAATCGCCAACTGCCCTGTAAAGAAGCGGGACTTGGGTTACATGCATGTTTTATGTATTTGCATGCATTTGTGAACAGCCATTAGGCTGGCCTACACTAATGGGGACTCCTGTATTGCTGAACGGGGCCATTGTAATAAATCGTGATTTGCTTTAATGAAATTACCACCATGGCTCCGCTCGGGGCGGTTTCACAGAAACAGTACAGGATTGATTCTTTAGATTAGATGGTTAGCTCGGGCTGTTAGAGCATTTGTAAGATAAAGTGAATTGTAGGAATATTGTAACATGATGCTATTATGCGGATACAGGATACCATTTCATTGGCTTTTCTGGTATTCGCAGTCAGCCCTAAATGTTCCTCAGGTTCCTGTAATGCTAAACATTTCTAAACAGCAGAATGTTACTAATACGTTTACACTAATGGCGCAGGGACAATGTAGGCTCAGTGGTTAAGGCTTCGGGTTACTGATTAGAAGGCAAGGCGTCCAAGCTCCAGCACTGCCAAGCTGTTGGGCCATTGAGCAAAGCCCTTAACCCTAGTCTGCTCTGTATCATGGCTGACCCTACATCCTTCTGAACAAGCTGTTATTATATGCAGGAAAAAAAAAAATAGCTTCATTGTGCTGTTAAGTATTTGTATTTGATGCCACTTTTTTAAGTCTAAGAACTGGTGCTTATCATGGTCTTCCTTTAATATCTCTGATGTTGTTTCAGGGTGAAAGCTGACATAGATAGGGTAATTTATTCAAGAAAGACAAAAAAAAAAAAAAAAAAACTAATATGAACAAAGGTTTCTTCCTTTTTTCATATGCGACAGGAGCCCAAGTGAAGCCTTTATCTCCTGGTGTGGTATTAAAGAGCTCCTCTCAAGCTCACAGCATGCGGGGCCACTTGTAGCTCTCATGATAACAGTGCCGCATGAGGCGCTTGTTAAACTTGGCATGGAAATACTGGAGTCGTGCCACAATACACATGTCTTTTGACATTGGTGAAGCACAACCCGATGGTGTAGGAGTTCTCTTTGCACAACATAACGTTTTTGGAATGCGGCTCGAGCTCTTGGATCGTATTTCACTGGTCACTGCCGGGCTGTGAACAGCTGAGACACGCATAAATGGATTAACAGTGCTGTACCGGAGATCCTTTCTGTATTGTATATCAGGAACCGTGCTAATTAACTAATCTTTTTCTCAATGCTTGCAGTGTGCTGAACTTCACGGTTAGGGGTTTCGGCTTGTCCCTTAGGCTTACATCACTTACACTATATATAGCCGACGGATAAAGATTATAATAACGTGCATAACAAACAAAAAGGTGTCTTATTTCTATGTTAATCCTTGAATTGCCCCATAGAGGCGTGGCACAGCGGGTGCAGTAGGTAGCTCATTGCTACCTCAAAGCTCTAGATTCCCGAGTTTGAGCCTGGGATTTTTTTGGAAACACTATGTTGTCGGCGTTCCTCTAGTCTCCTTAAAACATGCCTTGCTGGCTATGCCAAGTTGCCGCTAGTTTTGACTGACTGTTGCCCTATCCGGAGTGCACAGTACTACCTCGGCATATGGATTTAATCAATTACGAAGGCGACTTAAGGCGAAAATGTGTATTGCGAAACAATTTTTTACCAATATTTCCACCACTGTAATCATATTTTTGCATATAAAAACAATCACCACATTTAGAAAATACATGAAAATGAAGTAAAATATTAAATAAATAGATATTGAACCTCAAAAACCTAATTTGTGATTCCTCTTGGCATCGGCTGCTTTGAAAAAACTCAAAAGCGGCTCCGTTTTCATCTGGCTAATTCTTTGGACCCATTGTACTACTGTGTGTCTTCACTAAATCTTGCACAAAAAAAAAAAAAAAACCACAAAAAATATGTAAACTCGCCTTGCTTAACTTTCTACTGACGCAAACAAGTTTTGAACGGCTCCCGGACATACGCGCTACTTAGCTGGTGCTCGGTTCAACTCGGTTCATTTGCTCATACTCCAAGGCCAATTTTTTGTACAATGCCAGTTCTTATGATGAAGTTGGGCGTTTGTGTGCAGCGTTACCACTGTATTTCTGTCCCTCATTTAGTGTTCCTGGGATAGCCAGAAATTCAGTGTGGAAAAAAAAAATCTGTTTCCGTGTGGTGAAATTGTTTTATATTTTCACAGAATTTAGTGCATCGAGCATTAGTAGACTAGCTAACATAGCTACTGTTTAACTAGCTATATTATGATGATTAGGGTACTGATAGCTATTTAATCATATATCATATAAGGTACACTATAATCATATATTCATAAAGTTATACAGCCGGTTTTAGTGTCAAGCAGCTTTTAGTACTGAGCATTTATCACTATAGTCTTGCTAATCAGCATTCAGCTAGTTTGTATGGGCAGAGTTATTAGCACGCTAGCTACAGGAATACAGATGCTAGTTTAACTTCAGTAAATATCTGAAGTAAATTGTTGAAGTAAAAGTTGATACATTCCTCTTTTGAGTTTAGTGAAAAAATTGACAATGTATTTTACATTTTACCACAGGATTTGTGACATTTGAATACAATTTTACTATTTATTTGTTGTTGTTTTTTACAACAAGTCCGACTGAGAGACTAGCTAGCTTTTGACTTAGCTTTTTGACAGTAGTATCGTTTTACCGATAAATAATACAAACAATATATTTAACTCCTTCTATTAATGGATGAATGTTATCTAAGCTTCATGACACATCATTATGACTTATTTACAGTCTGACGGTGTTTCCTTTTTATATAACCTTTTCCAGAAGGAAGATTTATAAGGAGATTTAAGCTAAGCTATTTAATTAAAAGTCACATAAAATCACAATTCGTTGTTCGTACGTAGACTGTTACTGAACTATAATAAAATCGCATACTTCATTTTTTAACCAAATAAATGCTTATAATGAAGGAGTACATCTAAAATAATACTAAATATTAATGAAGCATTTTAGCGGGTTGTTTTGTTGATTTGTGTCCTCCTGGATTTGACTTTGGATTGGTGCCTGGAGGTTTTAGAAAATGAAACAAACGCATGGCTATAAAACAGGAAATCACACTGATTTGACTGATTTTTTTATGGGCTTTTACTGTAAAAGGAGCCTGGCAATAAAGTACGTACTGAACACACTTAAGCACCGGCAAATTAAACACCTCATAGTGATATTTAAAAGGATTGCCTGAAATGCACACACACAGTATTACCTTGGCCTAAAGAATTAGAAAGCCATAATCACACGAGCTAATCATTTCCAGGAGAATTTTCAAATTAATGCAGAGAAAATGGATTTGCCTCAGAGCCAGTATTGATCTTAGAGGCAACGAGTGAAACCATAAAATTAATTACTTTCATCAGTCACGAGAGGCTTCATAGAGATGCAGCGCGATTCATCGAGACGAGTGTCCCGACGTCTTGCCGCGATCGCGTCCATCATTGAGATGAAACGCGAAATGAGAAGCGCACTGCTATATGAGCGCTAACCGAGCGCACACTGGTGTATGTCACTCATGTATTCAGAGTCATTAGCGAGGTTAAAGGTCCCCATCCAGAGGAGAAAGAACCTCGCTGGGGAGAGCCTTGAGGTCTGTTGCCATGGCGCCAGAGAAGTAGAGGCATGTGGAGTCGAAATGAAAGCAGAAAAGAAACATGCATTGTGTCTCCTCTCTCAGACTCGCCGTTTGTCTTCTTTGTTTTTTTTTGTTGATGTTGTTTTTTTTTTTTTTTTTTTCTCGTTTGACCAGAGGCACGGCTTCTGCGCTGAGGATAATAAGCTGCAGCTTGGCACTTGTAAATTAGGGTTTGCCAAGCACATGCTGGCACCGATCCGCCCGTGTCTTTTAAGAGCCTGTGATGGGAGAGTATCAGTCTGTTAACAGTTTACATTTACATAGTCGAGAATCACTGAGCACCTGTTCGAACGACGTGATTAGCGGATGATGAGTGTCTGCTTAGCGAATCTGGGCTATACCCGCAGAAGGAGAATGTTTCACCAAATCATCGTTTTCGTATCAGATTGCAGAAATTCAGACTGAATCGTTTATATTTAGTGAATATGGAATCTCCGAAGACTGAAACTATTGATTAACGCCGGTAAGTTGATGAAATACAGTACAACAAATGGAAATTGCTTTTAGTTGGAGCAATGCATGCCTAATAGAAGCTTTATAATCTGACATAAGTATAGGTTATTAGGTTTGTGGCCATGTAGTATTACAATATAATCATAGCGTGCTCAATCATTCCAAATATTGTATGAGGGGTATTCAAGTCATACCGGGACTTTTGATTGTTCAGAATAACAGAACACAGTTATATGAGTAAAAAAAAAAAAAATCCCTTTATTTCTCTTTATAATTCCCTCCCAGTGTTTCACTAGTGCTTGGATACCATCAAGGTAGAACGTTTTCTCAGTACGCCAGAGCCGTGATCGGACTGCCTGCTTTACCTCTGAAACACTGGCCTCCCAGGAACTCCTTTAATGTCCCAAACATGTGGAACTGGCTCTGAGCGAGGTCAGGACTGTGGGAACAATAACTCCCAGTCGAGTTCCGTTATTGTGCATGACTGTGCGTACTGTTCCCACAGACAGATGCGTCTCTTCAGCAAGCTGGCAACAAGCTATCTGTTGATTTTCCAGGATCAGCCGTTTTACTCTGAACAACAGTGTTCACAGGAAAGACTGCAGTGGGCACCATTGAAATGTTTTACTGTGGCTAAGAGTCTCATCATAGTACTGTGCTCGAAGTCTTCTTTAAATGTTAATCAGCTTCATTGTTCTGCTCATGAGACGAAAAGTCCCAGTTTGGCTTGGATGCCTCTCATATATGGCATATACAGTCACACTGCATGCTGTATGCTTTTGAAATGCCTTTGAGTATCAGGATATTATAGTTTTTGTTCACAACACCCACTCTTAATAAATCCTCATGCTCTGTTTTGAGTCCTGAGTGTACCGTGCTCACGGATATTTCGTCAGCATCAGCAGTAAATAAGATGAAAATCGATAATTGAAACAAGAAGCGAAGTTCAGGCTATAATTATCTTTTATGAGGGGGGGGAAAAAAAACAGAATAGGAAACTGAGACAGATTTCCCATCTGCATGCATTTAAGAGTGTCGTAATCATGGTGAGAGGTGATTCGACAAAATCAGGTCATCTGGAGTGGCGCTGCCACTTACATAACAACAGATTTGCTCCACTAAAATAAATCTTGTGCAGAATGATTACTTTTACAGCTCTTTCAGGTCACTCAGAGTTTCGAATGATGTGCAATCAAAGCAGAGGCCTACTCACGCAGTCCTGAAAGAGAAGCCTCATTCGAATTGTTTTTTCCCTTCCTTATTTGCAAGAACCATCTGCTGTGGTTAGCTTAGTTTAGGCCCTTTAATATTTCTGCTGCATCTCAGAAGAAAACGTATTGATCGCTGATTTCTCCAGCACCGAGCATTAACTTTTAGAAATGCCTCCTTAAGTGGTGCAGATTTTAAGCTTAAGCCTCCTCACTCTTCTGTGCACTGGAGGTCTGGGTCATTGAACTTTAGTAAAAGATGTAAAGTTTGCTAAGGCTGCTTTGCCTGAGAGAACCGAGCAGCGTGATGCCGAACAAAAACAGTCGGCCGAATTGAGATTCAGCGCCCGGAGCCTGTTCCTCATCACACCTTTATATTGTATGCCGTCAGCTGCTGGGTAAAGTGGCGCTTTGCCTCCGATGCTAACAGAGGAAGGCGTGTGTCTGTGTGTCGCAGGTGTTGCCAGAGGTCGAAGCAAATCTGTCGAGTGACAGGTGGCGGAACAACCCGCGCCGTGAGAGCTCGCGGAAAAAATCAGGCCGCTAGATAAAACAGGCATCTGTCTCAATCAGGATTTGATTTAGGCTCGGGATATGCGAGGAAGCAGTCACAAATGACTTTGGTCACTGGGTCACATGATCGATCGCCAGGATGACGAGCCGCTGATGAATCGCCTCGCTGAAGGCCATTTATTCACCACGCTTTTAGTCGTTCTTTATTCCCAGATCACATTGTCTACATGTTAAAAGCCGCTGCAGCCATTTTAAATCAGGAAATAAAACAAATAACACGCATTATTTTTCTTCTGCTGTCAGTATTCCTACCATGACATTTAAGATGAGGATTTTTTTTTTTTTTTTCCCCGCTGTTGTGTGAAATATAAAGAGAGCTCTTTTGCTTTTATTTTTTTAATGACATCTAATCCTGGAACCTGAAACCTATTAAAAGTTAGAGCACAACTTGCAACCTAAATCCCATTAAAAGTTCAAATTTAGCTTCGCCACATTGTGTTGTTTTGCTGCTTAATGCCCGATTCATACAGGCTGAAGTAGCAGAGCAAAGCAGCGCCTCATAATTCTGTGCTGGTGTGTGGAGCGGGATTTACATCTGCAGAGTCTGGCACACACTCAAGCCTTAAAAACATTTTTTTTTTTTTTAAGTCTGAAAAACCTTTTTGATCTGAATATATTACATGTTGTTTATTTCGTTCTACTTTTAGAAGGAAATAGAAAAACAAGATTTTATATATATATATACACAGTATATAGTGTTAAATTTGTATAAGACCAGTCAAAACTATAAAAAATAGCACATATGGCATTGTATAATTAATTATACAGTACAACAGTCAGTTGTTGTTTAAAGACACGAAGGTCAGCTGCTCTTGAACAGTGTTTGCAAGAACAGTATTGTCAAGTGCATTTGCAAAACCTATCAAGCATCATGATGAAACTGGCTCTCATGAAGACCTTCCATAGAAAGCGAGGCCAAAATTTTCATTTAGAGTTACCAGCCTTAGAAATCACCAGTTAACAAACAGCACCTCAGTTCAGAGCCGTTATGAAGGATTTACAGAGCAGAAGTACCAGAGACATCTCAATATCAACTGTTCAAAGGAGATTATAGCATATTTCGGACGCCTTCAGCATTGTTTCACAGTGTAGGAATGAATTAAAAAAAAAACAGAAAGGACCTTGGGATTAGTAGGTTTGTCCGAACTTATATAGGCGACACGATGGTGTAGTGGTTAGCACTGTCGCCTTGCACCTCCAGGGTCCGGGTTCGATTCCTGCCTCATGCCCTAAGTCTTTTGGGATAGGCTGCTGGGCCCCTGCAACCCTGTCGACAAGATAAACTGGTATAGAGGATGAGTGAGTGATGTGAGTATATATATATAGCCCTTAAACACACCTTATTGTCTTTCTATACCATCACTGTCTCCCTTGTTAGTATTATTATCATTATTAGTCATACCGTGCACTTTTTAATCAACTCAATACTTATTGTCCAACTTCCGGGTCACTCAGAAATGTTAATTTCTTTCCAGAACGGATTACAAAATAGACATACGAGCATTGTTTGTAATATGAATTATTAAAAATTCCAAAAGGTGTTTCCAATATGTGAGCGTTTTTATGTTTTTTTTTTTGCTTGCTATTTTGCACTTGTTGGTATACCAAGTATACCAAGTAGAAGACC
>JAAGKR010001819.1:61168-105803 GCA_011419295.1 Clarias macrocephalus
CCCCCCCCCCCCCCCCCCCCCCCCACACACACACACACACTTTGCACAGAAGCCTGCGAGCTGCTTGAGGAACTGCAGCATCATTTGGTTCATCCAGACTAAACAAACATGTGCTGATCCTTCCATTATTATCGTATTGTCTCATGGCTGGTATGTTTCCACACTCGTTTAATAGCTTTTGTAAGTTCCTTCAGCAAGCAGCCATCTGGAAACTCGAGCGCGAGGGATCTTCATACAAAGTTGGAAGTTTACTTTGCTTGAAGTTTGTGTGCTTCCAGCTAGCAAACTAAGCAGTTTTCTTTTTTTTCATGTTGTTAAGCGCACATGAGCTTTCTCCTGTCCGTTTATTTCAAGTTTGCTCACACCTTATTGCTGACAGTCATCGCCTCTGATGGACTACATGTCCTTGATTTTTTATTCTTGCATGGCGACTGACTTCACTGACTCTTAAAATGACAGCTAATTGAGGTTCGTTTCCCGGTGAGCGCTGCTGGACGACCCCCGAGCGTTCCTTTCTTCTGCCCGCCTGTGAAATTGGTCGGCATAATCAAAAGAAAATTGTAGAGCTGCCAGACGGGAGATGTCAGAAGAAACAGTGAGGTTGTTGTTTACCTCTCTTGGTCTTTTTCTCCTCCTTTTACTCCTTTTCTTTGCTTTTTTAATGCCGCAGAAGACCATTTACCTGAATGTGGACAAGAAATCAACTCCGGTGCCAGTACTGGCGTTATTATCAGTGATAGGGGATCGACATGCAGTTTAAAGACGTCAACACAAGCTTCTCAGGATGGAAAAGGTTTTTGCTTGGGTTTACAAGGTGATGATCTGTCTGGTGTTTAAGTGATATAATACTGTGCAAAAGACTTGAGCCACCGCTCATTTTGGCATATTAGATTCAGCTGAAACAGACTGCAAAGTGCCTAAAGAACATTAACATTTAAAAATTGTGTGTTTACAGTATGTAAGAACCTCAGCAGCAGCCTCGTTTCCCCTCTCGTCTGTTCCAACCACTCAGCATTCAGCATCACCAGTACTGTATACTAATCACCGGCCTGATCATCTGTCATCATCTGCACCTGTTTCTCACTGGTTCATGCCTTAAGTTAGATGTTTTTCATGGTTGAATGATCCATACGTCACTGTGTGGCTTCACAATCAAAAACATTTCTCTGAAACTGCTCAGATACAGGGACTGAGCTGGAAAGCCAAAGAGTCAACAAAAGTCTTTCAGGAACCCTGGAGAACTGTTGCTCAAGACTGCATTAAAAATACAAGAGTGTCTGGTTCGTTGTAAGCGAAATATGAAGAAGGAAATGTGAAGTGGCTCAAGACTTTTGCACAGTACTGTATGTTGTGAAACTTTAAATGGTTTTCATTTGGAACCTGGAACGTTGCGTGCTGGTCTCTTGGAGTTTCAGAAAATGATGGTAATGATAGTAGAACAGTAGCTCGTTATCTTTAACCACTCATATGGACTGCCCAGCAAGATAATAGCATCTTGTGATTTATTGGACAACTCTGGTAGAGATGGTTTTCTGCTGCGGACACATCCAGGCCAAAATTTTTGTCTTTTATGGTTCACGTTGAGTTTTGGCTGTGACCTCTGCCGGGGCAGAACAGTACGGGTGGGCAGATCAGCAGTCTGGCTCACTTGGACGAACACATTTGATGTCTGGGGAGTTTTTATTTTTTTATAGGGTACAAAAGAATAAGGAACCAGTAGACTATTTGGGGGGAAATAAAGTGGTATCATGGTCCACCTTTGTAACTGATACTTGTTAGAAATCAAGTCATATGCTGAACTAAACACATCAACCAAGGCATGAGAACGTTAGAGCCATTTGCATGCCATTATACAGTATAGGCATTGAAGTCAAGAAAGAAAGAAAAATCTGCATAGTATCCTTTAAGGTAATACCACATCTTTAGGTTGATATCAGTATATGAAGAGGAAGTCAGTATAAGGTATTTGAAAGCATCAAAAGGAACAAGTAAAAAAAAAAGAAGGTTCCTAGAGAGTTTTCTTCTGATCTAGAAAAAAACGCTGCATTGTTACAACCTAGAAAAAACGGCTTTTGGGAGAATTGAACTTTTGAATCCCATTCAGTCCTATTCACAGAAAGAAAGAGGTGTAACATGACAGGTCTTTCTGTGTTAAGAATGAAAAATGGATGTAGTGTCTGTCTATTATTAAATAAAATATAGTGTGGAGCGAATGAATAGAGTGTGTAAGTGAGAAAACAAACATCAGCTTCCTCTTACTGCTGTCTCATTTCATTGCAGGTATAAATCAGTAAATTATCAGTAGAGTGCCATGACCCAGAGGGTTTGGATCGTTGCGCTCTAGCTTATTTGTCCCTCTCGGGTTGCTCGGGTTTTCTCAGTGCGACGAAGGAGGGACTAGGGGAAAAATAATGGACTGCATATTTTACCGGAATGTAGAAACAAAAGAAAAGATGTTCCAGATTGGTGGCTTGGACCTCAGCCCGGGGTGCGTTTGCGTGCACGCAGGAAATGGAGATCCGTGTCCGATGATGGGTTGCCAGACATGTGATATTTCCTCTCTTGCCACAATTGCACCCCCCCCCCCCCCTGCCCTCCCCTTCCCCTCTTGGCGTGGTGCACTGCGAGCTCACTTTTCTAGCAGCCCTGATTCAAGTGGCCTCGACTGCGTTCAGCCAGCCCACAGACACATTTACACTTTTCTTGGCGTTATTGTACCAGCGCGAAGTGGGTTAGTGAATTGATATGACTGTTCTCTCACACACTAAAGCGAACAAGAAGTAGTCTGATACTTAGCTCCATGAAGCCGTCCGAGATCTCACTAGAGAGACAAACATGCTTGAAAAATATCTATATAAAATAAAATAAAAAATGCAGATCTTGTGAGAAATCTAACACACAACATAAGTATTTTTTCACTGTATCTCAGATGCAGTGTAGAGGAATTTCCACAAAGTCTTGCTCTTTTTTGCTTAGACACACATTATTAAGTGATAATAGAGGTAATGTCAGAGAAAAGTGAAATGCACTGAGGCTCGGCTATGTCTCTCACCACTGACATTTAATCTGGCCGGAGTAACAAACAGCTCCTGTGAGGATGATACCCAGGCGAAGTGACGAGTCGGCATTTACACTGAAGTGCAGAAAATGAAAGACGGCAACGCTTAGACGTTTGCTTTGCTATCAGTTTTGTAGTGGGGACGAAAAAAGAAGCAGCATTCTGGATAGGTGGTAGACCTTTCTTTTTCTTTTCTTCCTTTTTTTTTTATCACTGTATCTGACAAAGAAGCGGTGTGAACAGTGCACTTCACGCCAGCCGTTATCACACACAGCCCTCAGTGTGTAAGGTGTTGTACTTTTCTGTAGGGGTTACCAGATGTTTAAGTCTGATGAGAGATTTTTTTATGTCCATGGTTCTTAAAGTGTGAGTCCATAAAAAAAAAAATTTAAAAAAAGGAAAAATAACAGTTACAGTAAAAACACCTCGCCATCTGTTTGGTCATTAGCCGATTTAAGTGGTCAATTCAGTGGAAGACCAGTTACTCACAAATTAAGTCATTTCAGGGGTGAATAAAAATGTGAACAGCTATATAGTAAGCCTAATGTTTAAAAAGTTCATGCTAATAAAATTAATGATGAAAGTTTTTTTCCCCTTTTGTCTGCAGTAAGGTTAAGAAACATTTTGACAGGTTTTAATTAACTGTGGGAAAATAAAAATGTGATGCTAATAACGTGCTAATGTGCTCTCAATAGCCTGTTAACAAACTTGAGTGCTATTTTAATAATAATATAAGTACCCAAATGTTGTTAGTTTTATTTATTTTATGATTAACATTATTTTTTGACACAAAATATTTAAGGATATTTAAGGTTTAAGGATAGCTGCCTAGTAAACATGGCTACTAGCTTGAAAGCTCTGTGTACTGTAGGAATTAGCCTAAAATGCTAGAGTGGTTACATCAGCCACAAGTAGTGTGCAAGCTAGGAGATTTTAAAGTATGGCAGGTAGATAGATAGCTTAGCTAATTTAGCTGGTTTATTGTGTAGATAAAACTAATATTTTGTGAGTGAAACTAAGTTATAGCAGAAAGGATAATAATGGCTTCTAGAAAGGTCTAGAAGGTAGAGGGCTAGTTTAAGTGATGTTACTGATATATTGTATAAATAATATTAATAATAATAATAATAATAATAATAATAATAATAATAATAATAATAATAATAACACTAATGATTATAATATAACTATTTAATCTGCTAGGTTAAGCTACATGCTGGCCTCATAATGAAGAAACAGATCTCAGTAATGTGTTGGTGAATTAGCCTAGAGTGCTAGAGAGGTAACAATAGTTTGAACTAGCTTGTAAGCTAGAATATTTAAAGTATGGTGGTGTTAGAAGGCTAGCTTAGCTAATGTTACACTTATATTGTATAAATAATAATAATAATAATAATGAAAAATATCTGCTAAGTTAAGCTACATTATGGCCTCGTAATGAACAGATAATACTCAATATGTCTCAAAAAAATGTGTTTGCAGCATTATTCTGACTGAAATATACAGTACCAATTGAAGAAATATCTATCTATCTATGTGATCGACATACTGTAGCATAAGAATCTCAACCCATCCATATTTTACTGTATTCAACTAAGCTAACATAACACCAGTATTTAGCTAACATCCCTTATAACTTCGAGTCTTGTTGACTATTTCACAGCTTTACTTAAGTACACATGCTAACGATGACAAATTCTTCACACAGTGTCGACGCTTGCAGACGGGCTCACGTCCACGGCGTTCCCCAGAAGAACCACGACGTCCGTGAGCACCAGCAGCAGCTTCACACGTCGCCTTCCCGCCAATAGCACAGTCACCATCAATCCCAAACTGACCAGAGGAGCTCATGACACTGCGCTGGAGAACGGCGGGGCTGTAGATCCCACAAATGCTGGTCCTCCGCCCTCCAGCAGACAGTTCTGTGAGAGCACTGAGATCAGAGACATCGTCTGGCCGCGGACACACAGGGGCGTCACCGTGGAGCGGCCATGTCCTAAAGGAACCAGAGGTGAGTTGTATGTGGATGCGTGCATGCGGTGTCGGATTACTAATGTACATCGAGGTCAGGATAAGCCCGAATGTGGAGAGGTTATGTTTGGAAAGAATCTTGTGTGTATGTGTGTGTGTGTGTGTGTGTGAGATTTGTGTACGGGGGGGGGAGAAAATATTGCTACAGATCCACATTTCCCCGCAGGCCAGGGTAGGCCGCCCTGGCTGAAATTAACATTGGAGTTGATTTGATTCTTGGAGTTAATTTAGCGCCGGTGATTTGCTGTGTTTATTTGTGCACGGAGTCATGTGACTATTGTGTTGTGACAGCTTGTTTTTGGATTAGATGAGCATCCACACAGCTTGATTTGTTTCTTTGAACCATTTGGAAATGGTTTTAGGAGGAAAGCTTGGCCCTGAGGCATTAATGAGAGGAGACAGACTGCAGTATTATGCTGGTTACTTTGCATTCTCTATCTCTGCTTCTGCAGTTCTTCACGAGTTTCTTTTTTGTTTGTTTTTTTTTTACATTAAATTTTTACATTATGTTCACGTTTGCACACTTGCTGGAGCATGTATCGATCTGTTGGCAGTTGAGGATTAAGGTTTGTGTTCAGGAATCCAACAGTTGTACTGTAGTTAGACAGTGATGAGATTTGAACCCACAACCCACTGATCAGTAGTAAAACCTAAACCACTCACTCACCACTTACTTCCTCCCACTTTCTCCTGCTAGGTCTTTCCATCCTCCTCCTCTGGATTCTTTTCACCGACTCTGCTTGCTGGTTCCTCTCTGACTTTTCTGAAGTTTCTCTATCTGTTCCTCATTTTGTTTATCTTTATCTGGTGTGACATATTCTTTCTCTGGTTCTGTCCATCCTCCTCCTCTGACACTATATCTACAACACCCTGCTCTGGTTTTGGCACCATTCATTCATTCATTCATTCATTCATTCATTCATTCAACGTTTCTCCATGTCCATACTCTCCATCTTCTCCTTTTCATCAGGTTCTTCTTATCCTCTTTATCTCCAGTTATCTATTCTCAACCTTCTCCCAATGGGTCTCTGGTTCTCTCCACATTATCCCTCAACATCTTTCGTTCATCCATTCCGCTATGGTTCTCTCCACAGTATCTTTACCTGCGTTAACTAACTCTCACCACCATCCATTTCTGGTCTCTATCTGGCTCTCTCAACCTGCTTTCTCTACAGCTCGTCTATTCACCAAGGCGATCCGGATTCCCAATTGGTTTTCTTTAACCTTTGCCTCTGGTTAGCAGTTTTCACTTTCTCTCTTTGTTTTCTTCATCACTTATTTCTATGATTCATATCGCATTCTCGTTCTGGTTCTCCGTGCACAGGTATTGCCTCGTACCTCTGTACAGCTGTTAGTGGTACGTGGAACCCCAAAGGACCAGACCTCAGCAACTGCACCTCCCATTGGGTCACGCAGGTGGCGCAAAAGGTCAGTACCAAATTTAACAAAAATAGACGATTATGTTGTAACAATAATGACTGCGACTGCAAAACAAAATAACGAAGTTAGAATAATGACACTTGAAGCTTTGAAGCTTTAATTACACTTTGAAGCTTTGGCTAGATCCCTTTTAATTGAATGCAACATCATTGGGTGTAATTAGCCGGAGGTAATTGAAAAAGGGTAAACGATGCAAATATGTACCTGAAAATAAAAGAAAACGCGCTGCACAAATAATCAGTGAGCAAATAACGTTTCAAAGCTGCTAAACGATTAAATTCTTTATTTTTGGACTAACAGATGACAGATGAGTTGTAGAAAATTAGACTGAATCAGTGAAATCTTGGCTCTCACTGGTGGTTTTTCTTGATCTGGCTGTTATTTGTGGTTTTAAGGACTAGACGCGTCTGGACTGAATTTCTCTTCCTTTAAAACATATTTCTGTTCCTGATCAAAATAGAGGGAAAAAAAATGAAGCATAATCATATTTAAAAAGAAAATACAATCTTTTTCATAACCAAAGCTAATACATCGTGGCCTAAATTAAAAGGAATTATATTTCAATTAAAATGAAACTGTATAACCATGCAAAGCTTTTGTTTTTCAGTTAATATTTTAACAATTAAACTAAATTATTAATTTAATAGTCTTTTATTCGGTGTTAGCTTTGTTTTTAATGTTACGATTTAAGAGCCTCATTTTAGTTTTTATATTGCAATTTGCATTAGGCTCATATTATTTTACGATAAGAATATGTTTTCCGACCTAATTAAATGTAAGTATCCTGACCAATTTGCCGTTTTCTATATTTCTATGTGAGCTGCACCGGCGTTTTATCCACCTCCGCATCGATATAGATCCCAAACATGTTATTTTGCGTTCCTGTTGCGGACAGCGTTTTAGCAACACCCTCTGATTAATGCGTTGTGAATAGCAGCCCCGAGCCAGTCACGCCACATTCATTTCCCTGCAACAAGTAACAATTTCCTCTTCAGCCGATTTCACCCGAAACATTTACTCACTAACCCAAATTTGGGCTGCGAAGTTTATCAACACGGTTCTGTTGCTTCGCTTTCTCTGCCAATTCCCTGCATTAAATCCACCATGTAATTTGTGTCCCTTGTAATCACACATTTCGGCTCTAAATTGGGTCAGATCCGGAGTGGGGAGAACGCGGCGAATCTGGCCAATGAGCTGGCGCGGCACACGCACGGCCCGGTGTTTGCCGGCGACGTCAGCTCCAGCGTCAGGCTCATGGAGCAGCTGGTGGACATCCTGGATGCGCAGCTTCAGGAGCTCAGGCCCAGCGAGAAGGACTCGGCCGGACGCAGCTTCAACAAGGTACGGCAGATTTTCTTTCTTTCTTTCTTTCTTTCTTTTTTTGTTTGTTTGTTTGTTTTTTGTTTTTTACATAATATCCAGTTTGTGATCAGGATTAACAGTGCTGCATTTTTTTTTGGTCTCTGCACATTTAGTTTATTTCAAAAGGGAATTTCTGTGCAGTTTTCTGTGCAATTACAGATAAGCTCTTCTAATCGCACTTTTACATACTCGTATGATGTTTCGGTGCAGATCAAGTGCTTATTTTGCATTACCAAGCCCCCGGTTCCCACCAGAAACTTTTAAGGTTGGTACAAAGAAAAAAAAAAAGAAAGAAAATAGTGAAGTATTTGTGGATTTCCTGATCCTCAATTGCCTCTCCTGTTCTCAAAGCTCATTTTCCTGCCACTGTGGAATTCCTGAAACGTTTAGCAGGCCCGGTGGAATTCCTGAACGATGACCCATCTAAGCTCGCTTGCTTTTTTTCCTGACAAGCTGAATCCCTTTTTTTTTTTTTTTTTTTCTCATTTTGGAACTGCTTATCTTCTGTAGGTGGTAGAGAAGGGCACTCCCACCTGTCAGTATTCCAGCCCAAGGGTTAAAAAAAAAAAAAAAAAAAAAATTTCTTCCCGTCTTAAATATCTTTTAGCTCAGCTCCCCTGTAATTATAGGGTTAGCGCATCTGACTCACCTGGCACTACAGATGCGAAAGCTGCCACTTGTGTCTAGAAACCATTTTGAAAAATGAATGGGGAAAAAAAAAGGAGCAGGATAGAAGCCAGGGCCCTTTAGGAACAGAATATGCAGCCAAGTATTTGCTGAAGGAGGAATTTTCACAGAAGAGGCTCGACTGGAGGGCCGTTGATCTCCCACATAAAGGATTGCGGGATGGCGAGGTGGTGGACTTACTCTGCCCCGAGGCTGTCGCCCGCTGCTGTCGAAACCTCTGCTGGTGTAAAAGAAATCAAGTAGGTGTAATTCTGCGAAGAAATCCAGTTTGCACACTGAAGCGGTTCCCCCTCTACCATCTCTTCTTCTTCTTCTTCACGCCGCAAGGATCCTCTGGTGAAGAGAAGGAGGGAGGGATACGGTGTGTGTGGTGGTGTGTGTGTGTGTGTGGGGGGGGGGGGGGCACTTTGTTTTGATGAAATGACTATCGGCGGCTCTCAAACCTTCATATCGCCCGATAGCACAATTATCCTGACCATCAAATACAAATGACCTCCTCCAGCTTGAATGCATTGAGTTTAATGGATTTTCTAGCACGGTCCAGTACTTGCGTCTCTGTATTTTTTTATTTTTTTTTTTCCCTATTCCCTCCCCTCCACTCCTCGCTCCTCATCTCTCTACAACTCAGCAGTCCTGGTGCTTTGGTTATGTAAGCTAGTTAGGTATTCAAAAGACACTTTTAATTGAAAGAGGAGGGCGAAGCGGGGTAGCTCTTCGCTCTCTCTCTCTCGGTGGGACGCTGCTCCCGTGCACCGTCTGATTGCATCGTCGAGACGAAACGCTTGATTGTCTGCAGGAATGTGGTGCCTTCGTGTTCCTTTGATGACGCAGGACCTGCTTTTGTAGCTCCTAACATCTTCTAACTCTGTGTGTGTGTGTGTTTCTTTCTTATTCTTGATCTCCCCTTCCCTTATTTTATTATTTTTATTTTTATTTATATTTTTCAAAATAAGCGTCAAAAGCGAGAAAAGACGTGCAGGGCCTATACGAAGGTATATCCACGGTATAATCCAGATTTACTGCATGTCGCTTCCTTGTCTGTCTGTCTGTCTGTCTGACTGCCTGTCTAGCCGTCTGTCCGTCTGGCTGGCTTTCCGTTTCTGCAGGACGCTCCCTGCTGGAATCCGACTCATTCTTTAGCCACTTATTAGTAGCATCTCTTTCTTTGTCTGCTTGACTACTGTGTGTGTGTGTGTGTGTGTGTTTTTTCCCCTGCACTGCTTCATCTCTCTGTCTCCGTCTCTCTCTGCTCCATGCTCGCGTCTCGCTCTTGCTTCTTACCTTTTATCTCTTTTCCCCTCCCCCTCAATCCCCTGCTCTCTCCTTCCCACTTGTACTCCCTCGCTCTTTGTTTCTCGCTCTCTCTCTTTCTTTATTTCTCTCTACCATCATTTTCTCAGCCTTCCTCCACCTCATCGCACCACTTCTGCCTCATTCTTCTGATTCCAAATTTTCAGATTCTCTCTCTACACCTCCTTCTCTTCCCTCTACCCACCTGTTTCTCGGGCCAGTCCTAATATCCTCGTCGACCACTTGTTCCCTCTTTCCTTTCTCGCTCTCTCTCTCTCTCATGTCCCTCAGCACTGGAACATTGTATGAGTAATCGCCTTCCCGTGGCCGTACTGTAATTGCAGCATCCCCCTCCGCCAACAGTGTGATCAAAGTGGCCGCGTGCTCGCTTTTTCACCCACTTCAACTTTTCAGCGCTCGCCGATCATCCCGCGTTCAATTGTCTGATGGATCCTGAGAATTTTCCCGCCGCAACACCGTCTTCCTGACGCTGGGGTGTGTGCTTTTTACACAAACACTTGCTGGTGTAAAATCCCAGCCTGGTGTCACGTGAGCCTGGGGTTTATTCATGTGATGGCGTTTTTTTTTTTCTTTTCTTTCTTTCTCTTCTCTTTCTTCTTTTTTCCTTTCCCTTTTGTCTGCTGAGAGAAATAGGCCGACGTCGGGCCGCCTCGCTTCGCGTGCCAGCTTCCCCAAATGTGTGCTATGATCTCAGCCTCAAAGTCCCTCTCCATTCAAACGACAGCGTTAGTGTTGACAAACCTCCTTCAGATTAAGAATGCAGCGAGTCCTCGCCTCTGATGGCGTAAACACCGCTCGTCCTCAGAGGGAGCACGAAATTCCTCCGTTTGAGAATTAACGAGCAAGTTAATGTTAACGTGGTGTTTATTTATTTATTTATTTATTTTTTAATTCATTTTTTCACGGTTTATGTAACAGCCAGGTCAAACAGAGTGTTTAACCCGAACACTAATAGTATAATCGCTAGCTGATTGCACCGGTTGCTAGGTTGTTACTGTGAATGTGACAGGAACGGTATTAACATCAACGGGAATTAACATCACATGTTTATATTCATCCCATCGTTTCTATAGTAACAACTCGCACACTCACTTGTACGCTACGGCAGTCGACAATATACAGAATGAAAACGTCAAGTCAAACCGGGGCTGTTGATTTTGTGTGCTTGGATACCTTAGCTTGCGAGCCTTAGATACGAAACGCCGGCCTCCCAGGAACTCCCTTAATGCCCCAAACATGTGGAAACGGCTTGGATCCAGGTCAGGACTGTACGGGGGATCGCCAGGCGTTTTCTTTTAAAACAATTTAGATGTCTTTCTAAGCGTCTCATCACCGTAACGTGCTTGAAGTTTTCTGTAAATGTCAATCGTTTTACGCCTTCATTCACAAGTCCCGGTTTGACCTTAACGCCGCGCATGGTTGAGTTTTCCGAAGGACGTGATAGTTTAGCATTTTCTGGAAGGAATGTCAAGGTTTTTTTCAAAATCTTTAAAAGTGGGGAGAAAAGAAAAAACACGTAGCTGCTATGGCATTGATGTTAAAATGATCTATTAACAAATAATAATGTGACTGTTTAATAAAAGAGAATTTTGTCACAGTACTGCTGTATGAGAGGATGCTTCGTGATGCTGTGTGATAGAAACATACTGGACAATAAACGTGCCAGAAATAATACATTTTTTAATTTTTTAATTATTTTTCCTTAACACTATACTTTCAGCCGTTTACGTCCTTAGACAAGAAATTAAAAGATTTATTCCATTCAATGGTGTGCTGGAACAGGCTTTAGAATTTAAGTGCAAAAGTTTCTACACCCGTGATGGAAGGGTGGAATTCAGAAAAGTTATCAACGCAAAGACAATTATTTAATTAATTAGTGTTTAGAACATTTGGGTCCTTTTTTTTTCTTTTTCTTTTTTGGATTGCAAGATTCTTTCTTTTCTTTTTTCTTTTTTTCCTAATGAAATCTGAACACTGAGAATCTGTAGTTAAAAAAAAAAATCTAGAATAAAAATCATGAAAAGTTGTGAGACAAGACACCAACGTTTTTTATCAATACGTTGTTTTTTTAATTTTTATTTTATTGGGTTGTGACCATAGATATTAGGATAATTATAATAATAATAATAAGAAGAAGAAGAAGAAGAAAGGGCACCTGAGGTCACTTTACAATTTTGGATAAAAAAAAAAAAAAAAAGGTGAAAGGTCAGTGGTTTTAGTCACGATGATCTCGTCTACCCGTGAAACAACATTATCACGCTCAGTGTTTACGCTCAAGCGGCTCCTGTAAGGATGAACCTGCTGGTCTTCAAGTCGTTTTATCTTCAGCGAATCATGACGCCCGCAGTGGAGAGCCAACAAGCCTCTGCCGAGCTTTATTCCTCGCCTCTTTAATGGCATGCCTGGAGTGACACTGGCCTGTAAGTGGCCACTATGTGATGTTGGGAGCCATCCGTGGCCTGTTTAAACGAGGCAGGGAGTAGCGTTGGGATTGTTTAATTCAGTTAGCGCGGCGCTCCAGGCTTCAGGAAATGAAAAGCTTTGCGATTAGGAGTGAGAAAGCGAAGGTGAACGTGGTGTTTTTTTTTCCTCCAGTCCGCTGGGCTTCTGCGAACAGATCCCGCCGCCCGATACGTTTTCGGGGAGAAAAAAAAAAAAAGCATATGTTTTGAGGGCACTGCGGTCAGATCCTGGTATGGAATGTGACCGTAATTAGTCTGTGGAAAACAAGAGCTTTGTATGGATATGAAAAAAAAGCAAAAAAGAATGCCTCATTGAGGTTTTTTTTTTCGAAAGGGAATTCGTAATAATAAACCGCAGCCATGGTTAAATGACAAAGGTAACACACAACTCACACACACTGGACCTTGTTTGTGCCGAACACCCGTGCAAATTCCCTCGGCCCCTCATGTCATGAGTCTCATTAGCTTCTGTTACACTGCCTTGGCCTGCATGTATGTATGTTTTTCTTTTTTTTTTTTTTTTTTTCCCCTTTACAAAGACGAATTCCAGTCGCCCCTCACCGCTCCGCTTTTTGTCTCCCGCGCAGGCTATCGTGGACACGGTGGATAACCTCCTGAGACCGGAAGCCCTGAAGTCCTGGGAGGACATGAACTCGACTGAGCAAACGCACGCCGCCACCATGCTGCTGGACACGCTGGAGGAAGGAGCCTTCGTCCTCGCCGACAACCTGATCGAGCCTGCCGTCGTCAAAGTGCCTGCGGAGAACATAAGTGAGTCACAGACACAGACAGAGAGAGAGTTGCTAATGGAGCGTCTGGGTGAGATGACAGCTTTCTGTCAGCACCGGCACTTAATAGCCCTGTTACATGCAGGTGATTATGAAAGGTGGAGTCAGAATGGATGTTTCAAACAAGCCAGTTTGGGACAGACAGACAGACAGACATCACTTTTTTTTTTCTTTTTTTTTGCAACATTGCTTCATATCTACCATTAATGTGCGTCTAATGTAATGAAATTAAGTTCATTTTATCTGCAGTTTGCTTTTAACACCTTTCACAAAGCAGCTTTACAGACATTTGAATGTAAAATTTAACGTTTTTTAAAGGGAAGCGTCTCCACTCTGTTGTGTTAGTGACTGTGAAGTCACCGCTGGATGTCTGACTCATGATCGCTCTTCACAAATCCTATCAGATTATAGATATATCAAATTATAACCTGTAGAGGTCTTAAGCACGATTACGGCTCTTTCAGGAAGTTACACACACTTTCCAGAGGAAAGAGCAAATTACAATGTTTGCCCATGTTTTTTTGTTGTTGTTGTTGTTTTTTTTTTCAGTGTGTGTGTGTGTGTGTGTGTGTGTGTGTGTGTGTGTGTGTGTGTGTGTGTGTGTGTGATGTGAACACAGGATCTGCCCCTTCCCCAGGTGCTCGCGTCACCTGCAGCTTCCCAAATTACCAGCGTTTTACTCTGGATTCAGCCTTGAGGTTTAGAAGCGAATGCTGTACGAAACCTCTCGATCACAATACCACTTGCGATTATTTGAAAGCCTTAAAATTACAGCTGGATAAGCTGCTACGAACAAAAAAAATCGTATTGTGATTATTTTGACATCTTATTACGATTGTTATTTATTTAACTATTGATTGCAGCGTTAACAGGAAATAGCAGAGTGCAAATGAGCTCATCAAGGAGATCTTTATTCAATATTTATTCATCATCTCAAAATGAAACAAATTTTTAAATGATTGACAAAGTCTACATAAAATCCCGACTGAGTGTTTATTACCTGCGATAAATTACAGCTGTTTACGATTAAATATTCGCACAGGGCCATGTGGCGATTTTTTATATTTTTATTTATGTGATTAATTGTGCAGCTCAAAAACATATGCACACACACACACACACACACACACACACACACACACACGCACACACACACGCGCACCTGAGAATTAGAGCAGATTGTGGACACTAAGTGGGTTTTAAAAGTCTCACCCACTGCTTTATCAGAATTAATTGTAATAATAATAATTATTATTATTCTACAAATATAGTTGTAGTAGTAATAATAATAATAATAATAATAATAATTTGACTTGAGTTTATATATGACTTATTTTAAAATAAAGAGTGATTCCATGATTAAGGTGACATTTTTAATAAAAGTAACTTTTAACAGTTTTTAACATTAAATGCATTATCTAAAAAATTAATCTAAAGAATTGAACTTTTTTTTCAGGTTTTTTTTTTTTTTGCCAACAGTGTCTGCATTTGCACATGAACAAGTGAATACATTTTAGTATCAAATTAGCAAACAAACAGCATGTGTTTAAGATAAGATATTTATGTATATTTTATATGTACAATAATAATAATAATAATAATAACAATAATAACAATTATTATTATTATTATACAATAAATGTAGCAGTAATCATAATAATAACATGAATAATATGACTAATATGAATTATTTGACTTGAGTGTACAGTATGAGTTATTTTACGTTTCTAAAATAAAAGCGAGTGATTCCATGATGAAATTTTATCATCAAATTAACAAAGAAACAGCACAAACTTTACTTAAGATAATATAAGATAAAATATAGCTTTATTTTTTCTGCAGTTGGAAAATTTCTGCGTTACAGTAGCAATAAAAAATGTGCAAACATGAAGTAGGGACAGTACAGGGTATAAATATACAAGAAAAAGAAAAAAAACAATACAATATAATAGTTAGACTTTCAATCAAACTGCACCAGGTTATATAATATTAGACAGTTTAAAAAGAGGTTATTGCACAGCTGCTATTGGAGAAAAGTTTATGATATTATAACAACAGTATATAACGGTAATAAGAGTGTGTGTGTGTGTGTGTGTGTGTGTGTGTGTGTGTGTGTGTGTGTGTGTGTGTGTGTCATGGTGACTGGCTCACTGGGAGCAGTTCTGATTGTACTTAATAACTAGCATGCATGCCAAGCATACCTTAAAATGATTATTAATTTCTTTTAATTAATAATTTAGCTTCATTCTATAGCTCGGGGTGACCTCGGCAAACTGGTTTATCAATATCACTGAAAATAAAGACATTTGAACGCAAGAATCTCTTCTTACGACCTTCGAGAAGTTAGAAGGACAAAACTTTCTATTGAACACGGGACTCGTGGAATGTTCCGGATATTTCATAGGCGCGTATGCATTGGAGTGTTTGTGAACTAAAACACACTATTATGAGCTATAATGCACGGCTAGTTTCAGACATAAGATGGAATTTTTTTTTATGGCTTCAGACTGGAACGTTAGTGCAGCATGTATTTTAAGATTGTATTTTATAACGAAAAAAATAACAAACAAAACAAACAAAAAAAAAAAATATATATATATAGATGTATAGATATACTTTATAGATGTAATTTATTGTAACTAATAACTATATATATATATACACTGTAATTACTTAAAAACAATAAATTATAGCTATAATATTTATATATATATTGGAATCCCAATATATTGCGCCCAAACCCATTTTTGGAGCAAATTTGAAGCCACAACGCATTTTAATCATATAAATAATAGACGTTATTACTCTGAAAAAAAAACGTTTCCTTTTAATAATAATTCCCATAATTCAAATTCTAATCCAACACAAGAGCTTTTCATTCATACTGTATGCTTCTAACTGGTTTCAGTCATCAGTCGTTCATTGGGCTGAGAGCAGCGCCTGGTGTAGCTGTTTTTCATTATTTATTTTTTTTTAGCCTAGTAACTGTTCTTATTTTTATTCAGACAACAGAGGCTGCGGTTGGAAAGAGATTCCCCTGACCCGCTGTGTGTTTCATTCCTCTGCCAGTAGACTTTGTTAGCACCGCGAGCGCATTTATATCGGTCATGGCTCTGCTTTTAACCTCTCCTCAATGGCCTTCCACCTTTTTACATTTCAGAGCCGAGCCTCTGGGCCCCCCGTCCACTCGGAGCGTGTACACCTGCTGTAGCTCGGCTTCGCTCGCCTCTTTTCGAGCTCGGATATTAAAGGGAGCGCGGGGCCGGTGTATGCCGGGATTTTAAAAGCAGACACGGGTGATATCGGGAAAGCCGATGTGTGGAAGAGGCGCTGTGACACGGAAGCGCTGGAGACAAACAGACTCTGATTAATGAGAAAAGAACGATAATAAGCAGAGCATCATTATTTACTTGATCGACTTTTGAGATTACATATTTATTTATTGTTATTTATTTGTTCGTGTGCTGTTCTCTTATTAATATCCTCAGCATTTCTCAATCATCTATCTATTTGTTTTTGTTTGAATTTCTTTCTTTCTGACTTTCCTTTTTTTTCTTTCATGCATTTATTTAATTTGATTTAATTAATAGATTTTTTTTACATTAATCACCTCAGCGTTTGTCAAGTACCTACATTTGAATTTATTTTCTAAATTTAATTAATTCCTTCGACTGACCTATTGATTTATGTACTGCATGTTTAACTTAAAGAGTTCTTTTTGTTCGATTTTTTAAAATTATTATCTTTTTTTTATTTTTTATTCATAACCTCTTCATTTTTTTCCCGCCATCCTCCTGTTAATTATCTTATTTTGATGTTGAGCTGTTTTTGCCCTCGTTCCAGAACGCCCTTATTAGCACGGGCTGATTTTATTATATCCTGGCAAGAAAATCTGCAGAGTAAACAGTATAAACAATAATTAAGCTTTAAAGGAGTCACATGACACAGTAACAACAGCAACGTAGCGCTGTGGCTGCTCGAGGAGAAAAAGCCTTTTTAAAAATATAATAGAGCCTCTTTATTTTCAGCTCTCCTTTTAATAACTACTTCCCTCTTTTGGCAAATGTTGAAAACGGTATTAATCTAGTTTTTCTCACTGGCGTGTTTTTTTTTTTTCCAGTTTTTTTTTTTTTCTTCTTCTTTTCTTTTCTTCTTTCTCCCCCGGCTGCAGACGCACCTCGCACGCCCTGTTTAAGTCCGTCTTCGCTTTGAGAGACGTAAGATGTGGTTAGCGATGCAGCCCAGTGCCTGCCGGCTCCACGGCTGACAGAAAGTGCCCTGGAGCATATTAGGCAAACTTTTTTGCCACTCTGTCTCCGTCTCTCACCGGTAATTAGCATAATTTAACTCAACCGCAACACAAGGCGACTGCTCTGGGGCCTGAAGGAAATAGATGGAGTGGATACGTGCCGCTGGAAGAAAAGGAAGAAAGAAAGAAAGAAGGGCCGAAAAATGTCCCTTATTTCTAAGTGTCAGAAATACGAGGTGGAGAGAGAGAGAGAGAGAGAGAGAGAGAGAGAGAAGAGTTTGTGCTAATACTGATGTCTGACCTCGTTGTATTTTCACACATCAAAGCGAGCTCAGAACCAAGTCTGAATGGATTCAGAGCTGTGCTCCGTCGGGGCCCTAAAGGCGCAGCTGAAGACACAAACCTATCAGCAGCCACAGGAGGAATCACAGTAAAAGTCTAGTGATAGGTTTGATCCTGGCTATATTTGACATTCACACACTGTGTACTCTGGTGTACTTTGTGTATTTTTTCTTTCTTTTCTTTTTTTTTTTTTTTAGTTTACAGCGGTTTCACTCCCAAGATAGGTAAACGTTCCGTATCTTTCTTTTCAGCAACACACAATGCAGGGATTGTGCCTGGAGGATAAAGCGGGTCAGCGGTCGTCGTTCCGCAGCCTCATTTTACCACAAAGTAGCATAAACAGATCGTTTTCTTACCGTTATTGTGACATTTTCCTCCCAGTCATAAGCTTTGCGTTGAAGTCAGGACTCAGGCTGGTAGCGCTACAGATTAAATCGAGCTAAAGGACCTAGTTCAAGGCAGAGTTTAAGCGGGAAGCGGGAAGTGAAAAGCATGGCCAGGTCTTTATACTCAGCGGAATGGATTGTAACCTCAGGCTATTTGGGATTCCTTATGGAGCAGAAATACGACGTACAAAACTGTGCAGTATATTTATGTACAGTACATTACCCCTTAATGTGTTTAAAAGTTATTGCTATACATAAAAATATATGTCTGTGCAGCGCAGTATACCGAATTGGACACTAGAAAGTGATGATGCTGTTGGAGCAGACTCGAGAAGTCTGGCAGACTTTTTTTTTTTTTTTTCGTTCCCATTTTTGTCTCAAATGTGTCTCTGCTTAGAAGTGGTTTATTGGTTCAGTGTGTCATGTTGCCTTTGCCATAGCTTACTCAAGTTACCTTCAAGCTGGAAGAAATAAAAGTTAAATACAGTCCAGGTAATAATAATAATAATAATAATAATAATAATAATAATAGTTATTATTATATTATTAACTATTATGACAAAAAATGAAGTCCTTTCTCACATTTTATCCTTCACTCTAATTTAGTTAAAATATAGAATATAGCAAAAAAAAAAAAGCATTATAATGCAAAAGTTTGGACACACCTTATAACTTTTTATAAGGTCTTTTCTGATCTTTATTTCGTTCTATATTATAAAACAACGCTGATGGCATCCAAAATATGCAATACTCTCCTGTGTACGGGTGATATTTACATTTAGGCATTTCATTTGGCAGACGCCCTTATCGAGAGCGACTTACATTTTTATCTCATTATATCATCTGAGCAGTTAAGGGTCAAGGACCCAACAGGGACAACCCAAAGGTCACGGGATATGCACCTGAGACCTTCCAAACCGTAGTCCAATGGCTTAACCACTGAGCTACGCCTGATAAGAACAACAACATTGAGATGTATCTGCTACTTCTGCTCTATAAATACTTCTGTTTGAGGTTAATTTGTGATTTTTGAGTAACTCTGGTAACTCTAAATGAACTTTAGTTAAGTTTTGGTCTTGCTTTCCTGGGAACGTCTTCATGAGAGACAGTTTCATCATGGAGCTTGATGGTTTTGGAAACGCACTTGATACAATACTGTTCTTGCAAGAATATACATGAATAAAATCATAGATCCAATATGTATTTGAGTATATATATTTTGCCTATAACAGTCTATAACAGTCTTTTTTTCCCCCTCTGCAGTTTTAGACGTGTACGTGTTGAGCACAGACGGCCACGTTCAGGATTTCAAGTTTCCGCAGACAAGTAAAGGAGGTGCCACCATCCAGCTCCCCGCCAACACGGTCAAATTAAACAGCAAGAACGGTAAGTGAAATAGAATTGTGCCGCGGCTCAGTTTCAGACTCGAAAGCTCCAGAGAACCCGAGACTGTGATTGCTTTCTAATTAGGTTAATGCCGGTCTTGCGGGACACAACACACAGCACTAATTATAAACAAATGTCCACGGTTTTATTTTATGTATATATATTTTTAAATATCATTCAGTCTAATCCCAGGTAAGGCTCGTGTAAGCTTAATAGGTATGGGTGTACAGTAGATATGTCCAAATGTAAAAGGCTGTGCTAAATATTGAGAGTCATAACGTGTCCTCGTGTAAAAACTTTCTATAATTTCATTATAACCAAATATGAAACTGAAAAAATTCTAAGTGTATTGACAGATAATTTCACTAGTTTTTAGGAATGTATTCCTTGAAAGAAGCAAAATTATCTTAATTATCTTATCTTAATAATCTTACATTCTATTTGTTGCAATCTTATATAAGCAATTATCGACAGGCATTTCACTTTCTTAGATGCTAAGATGTTTATTTTTTTGCATTGTAAAAATGAACCTAGCTGAATCATAGACTTGGGTGGGTTCGTACACATGGAGGTGAGCAGTCTTTATTCTCGCGGTTTAGCCTTTTATGTTCGCACCCAGTCATCGGGACTGTTTAGAGTTTAAAGTTCCCCTTAAGGGGAGTCTTGTTCAAAGCATGTCAATCAAAAGAGTTTATTCCTATGATAGGTCACACCCACCTGGGCTATTTTGTTCAATCCCTCAATCCCTTTTAATGAGCAAGTTGAACAGGTTCTTGAGTCAGGCAATATTATATCAGTGGTATTCTGGGAAACCCTGATGAAAGCTACTGTGAGTAAATTCTGGTAAACATCCAACAACAACAACAAAAAAAAAGACCCCTGAGTTTAGTTAACCCTAAATGCTTTTTGGCATCTTCTTTGTAAGATCACGGATCGCGTCTTATAAGGCTATGCTCACGGAGTGAATCTCACGCTCTGATCAAGTTGTTAAACAGCAAAACCAGAAATGTGAAAATGTCAAGATTTCATCATGTAAAAGGTTTTTACCAAGACGTCGGGTAAATTTCTCCATTCCATCAAGACGTTGCATTCCCCACTCATACTGTACAAGCATTTTAATTGTATTGCACTCTACTTTCTGAGGCGTACAAGGCCTTTCACATTGCGACAACTGGCGTAACATGAGCCACAGATCTTTGGATTTGTGTTGTCACACAAAGCAGAGATTATGCATGGGCCTTTGTTTGTTTGTTTTGGGAACAACGTCCTTAAGAACCAAAGCTCTGCAGCGTCGAGTGAAATTTCATACCAGTATAAACCATGACAGAAAGCTTAGGTTGTCCAAACGACGACAGGGTGTGAGTGCTAGGCTGCTAAATCAACTTGACGAAAGTAAAACCGGTACACATTCCTTGCTTAAGACTGTAATTTAAGACTGTAATCCTCCAGTGTGCGTGGTGTAATGAAGAATTAAACTGGATTATGATCCTACCGGTGCAAAGACCTCACAGCACTCGGGGATCATGTGTATCATCGCCGAGACCTGCTGTGTGATGGTATACTGATATCGCAGGATAACATGATAAAGAAGTCTAAAATAGTTATCGCATCAGCATCATTTCCAGTCACATCTCATAAAATATGGAATGTTTCAGTCCGGATTTGAAGGGAAGTCACTTTATACCGAAATATAAAATTGACTTTACTAATGGACTGCGAGACTGCGAGACTGATTGGTCAGGCGAGTGATGTTGATTAGTTTGCTATAGTATACATTTTGGATATGGACAGCAGAATAGCTACAAGTCAAATCAGATTTATATTAGATGTTAACTCGCTCATACTTGGTGCCCCATCGTGTCTATAGTAACAACTAATCCACAAGACTCCAATGGCGCTTAATCCAAGGCGAAAAGTAAACAGGTCTTTATTTAACAAAGGACAACAGACAGGGATTTCACTAAGGAGACCTTTATGGAAGGAGTCTCCAGTTTCAGCCAGTGTTTCTCACCAGGGGAAAAAAGTTTTAGTATTGCAAAGTCTTGCCTTGTGTTTGTCCTAGAAAAAGTACAACATAATCAATAACATAAACTACCTTGGACATTTGAGACAATTTACTTCAACTAGTGAAGAATTGATTTAAACTTGGACAACTTCATTAGAATTAACAAAATTCTGTGTATACAAAGAAGAAAAAAAACATCAGTGCTACACATTTGTATAATGCCATGCATGGTTAACTGGAACTAGCCTTATAGTTGTATGGATAACCAGGAAGGAAAAGAGTTATATTTATACTAAATACACTGAAATATCAAATGATATAAACTCAATTTATCTCAGTGCGACTGCAGAAGCTTCATATGAGTCGCAGCTGAAGTTTGGAATGCATTTTTGCATGGAACGAGGGTTGCCTCTGATTATGTACATTGTACTCACGTTCTGGCTGATGAACCACACGTTCGGCCTGCAGAGCAGCGACATTTAGTATGACAGAGACATATGGTACAGTAATTATGTAACTTACAGTACAGTATATGAACCTCAATTTTGATTTGTTTTTGATTGACAGAACAACGAAATATCAAAGAAGCATTGTACTGTGCAGTCAAACTGACATGATTGATTACGGAATGGTTACCGAGTTCCATCCATAGTAATTTTGATTGGTACACGCCACCCAGTCATTCATTATCCTTACCCCCCCTCCCCCCACACCAAGTACACACTGACATGTTTTATTCTATACATTACCTACATTGGATTTGACCATCATTTCCTTGAACTCTTTCTGGAATACAGGAGTTGCAAAGCTGGTCTTTGTGCTCTACAAACACCTTGGGCATTTTTTGACCACGGAGAACGCCACTCTCAGGCTGGTGAGTGAAGGAGGAGTAGTGAGGAACCACACGCTCACCGTCAACTCCCACATCCTGTCTGCTTCCATCAACAAGGAGTCCAGTCGCATCTTCGTCTCCGAGCCTGTTGTCTTCACACTCGAACACCTTGATGTAAGTAGAAAGCGGTGCGGGAACATTTCATAGTTAAGGTGTAGTCAATGCGGGGTACATGATATTAATGGTGGCGTATCAAGTTTGCTCTAAATTCTGTGTAAGCATCATTGATCATCATCTTTGGGTTGCTTTTCAGACTGAGAACTACTTCAACCCAAACTGCTCGTTTTGGAACTACTCAGAGAGGAGCATGATGGGATACTGGTCCACTCAGGGATGCAAGCTCCTTGGGACAAATAAGACCCACACCACCTGCTCATGCAGTCACCTTACCAACTTCGCCATCCTCATGGCCCACCGAGGACATGTGGTAAGATAGCACTGGCATGGTTTTGCCACCTTAGCCCTTACACATGCTGGCCACCGGATAATGGTTAACAACTGATAACTGCTTTTACCTGTATTTTCATCTTCCAAATGAAGGTGTTCCCAGGGAACCAAATCAAATAAAGGCTTCTAATTGGAGCATTTGAATAAGAGTGTAGATCCTCTAAGGCAACCTTTATTCTCAAACCTACAGTACTCTGGTGTTGCAACCTGGACTGAGCCAGAGAGAACTTCCCCATACTTTGGTTAATTTGATGGCCATATGCTGAAAGGGTTGATGGTGAACCGCCCAGTTCCTAGTGGTCTCGAGTCTACCTCATGAGGAGTTCTTTTTATAGTTAAGACTTCCTCAAGGGATAGGAAACCCTGTCTAATAGGAAAGACAGAACCCTGTCTGTTGCACGTAAAACCTTTCTCGAGAGGCACAACCCTAAGAAAAATGTCAAGGGTAGGGTCTCAGACTAAAAGAAGGACTGTTCTTTTCCTACTGACCTCAAGGGTTGGCTTGTGGTAGAACTAGGTCTAGGCAGGAAACCGCTCTGCTTTTTGCTCAAATGATAAGCACAGGCACGTTTTGGCAGTGACCCTGGACGGCAGAGTGTATGCTTTTAGGAAAAATGGTTCTTATGTATAGCAAATCTTCAAAGCTGGCAAAGGTTCTGCTTGGCCATCTTTGTGAAATGAAAACCAGAACCGTTGCCCCTTAATGGACCAAAAGAAGACCGTAGTAATAATAGGGTTCTTTCTTGATTGAGAATGAATGGGAACCAGGATGCTAAGACCATGAGTATTAGTAAAAGAACCCACCAGTTAATAAGGATAAACAAGCATGCAGTTTTAGACTAAACATAGCTTGATTTATCATCTACATAGCTAACCAAAGATGTCTTTAGCTAGCAACATCATTTTAAACATACAACATACAGCGAGTGTTTCCTCGTCTTCCATCATCAAACGAACACCATTTAGACTCATGTAAACATCTTTAGATTAGAGGCTGGTTCTGGCACCGTCTCATGTCTGTGGTTAAACCTAGTGATTGATACAACAGTACCGGTGATTAAACTGGAGGCAGATGCTAACAGTCTGACTATCACAAAATGAAATGAGGGATGGAAGGCATTAAAACCTCGTTGCTGTTAAGAGTACAAGTGCCACATCTGATACAGGAGTAGGAAACCTGCTGCAGGATTGAGCTCGTGTTTACGGCTTGTGGCTAAAATCCAGCTAGGACACATGTTCTTACTCGCGCAGAGCGGCGATTAGCGTCGCTATCGAGCGCACCCCTGAGGACGCCAAGTCCGCTGGGGATCACATTTGAATGAGCAATAGAATTAGAGCGGGATTATGAGTTTAATAGCATAAGCAGCTAGCATTTAGACAGTAATAAATGTGGAAACATGGGCTTTGTGGTGAAGATAATTACAGGTCTTGCCCCATGAACTTTACCCCATCCATAGCTCGATGCTAGCAGTAATGTTAACCATAATAATAATAATCCGTTTAGAGGCATCGGAAATCAAGCATGCCACCCCACTTTCAGCTGGGGTCACAAATTTATTTCAAAAAATGTAAAATTTAATACAAAACCTAATTTAATTTTAAATGAAATGCTGATTGGCATTAGCGCTGAGAAATGATTAACTCGGAACACATCATTTGGGACCTTTCTTCAGACACCTTGAAAGTTTCCTACAGGAGCAATTTTCCCTTTTTCGAGGCATCGTGTTTATCTTTCCTTTATACTAGTCCCTTTCGGTATCTCTCTTAACTGACAATATTTATTTGATTAGACAGCATAGGGTACTGATTAGCTAAATGATTTATTCATGTATGGCGCAGGCCTCATTTGCAATGTTCTAGCAACATGACCTTTTCAGCCTTCAAAGAAAGTCAGACGAATCTTTGCTGGTCAAAGCGGGTAGTTTGATCCTGTCATGGTAAATGACCATCAGTGATAGCAAATGATTGTAAATGACTGAAAACAGCAGCCCATGCTGTCATGCTAAATTATCATCATCATTGAGCCTTAGCAGACTAAATGTGTGTGTGTGTGTGTGTGTTGCTGGTGGATTGTGGGTCTTTGACAGCGATGGTTTGGAAGGTAAGCATTAGCAGGGATGCGGGGTGGAATGTTGGCGTCGACGTTAAAGACGATGTTGCGTAATACACGTGTTAATGTTGAGATGGTGGTATGCAGGTGTTAGCTTGAATACACATGTGAAATGTGAGAGGTGTGCGGGAAATGTGAGAGTTTAGAGGGGAGACAGAGACTACTGTCAGTCCAAGCGTTAGCATCAGATCTGTGAATGTAAGTGAATTGTTAGGAGTGGCAGTGAGCACTGAAGAAGCAGAATCTGCGAGCGTGAGCTAGAACACAGCGTCTGCTTGTTGACACTGACAGTTCAATGGGAAAGCGGGTTAGTGTACTTACAGGGTAACCGAGAGTGTTTGCGTCTCTGTTGGGTAATCCTTCACATTCCTTACACATGCCACCATTAGGTACTGTTTTCACAGCCAAGCGATTTTACCGTCAATGCAAGGTTCAAAAAGTGGACGTAACCAAAATATCATTCGGATAAATGCATGTTAATAATGCAAAGCCTCAACTTAAGTCAGAACCCAAAGCGGTATTTTAAGAACAAGGGAATAAAAAAAATTATAATAGTTGTTAGTTGCTAGCAAAGTTAAAAAGACTAGCAAACTAACAAGGAATATGTATTAACAGTATTTGTTAGCCTTTGAGCAAACCTAGCTCGCATTGAGTTAGCTAGCAGGCACGCTTAAGTACGCTAGCGATGTAGAGATGAAAATTTTATCTTTATGTCATTTAATGTTTAAGTTTCCGAGTTAGCAAATTAACAAGAATAATGAGTCATGCAATTTTTTAAACAGGAAGCAACGTTAATTAGGATACAAAAATGATGATGTATTTTAAAACAGGTACAATTAACGTGTTAGTGTTTTTTAAGATTATACTATTCTTCTCGTTTTTGTTATTTATTATATATTCGGCACAAGTCGTCACGGTGGCTTAGTAGTTAGCATTGTCGCCTTGCACCTCCAGGGTCCGGGTTCGATTCCCGCCTCGTGCTCTGTGTGCATGGAGTTTGCATGTTCTCCTCGTGCTTGGTTTACTCCAAGTTCTTCGGGTTTGCTACCATAGTCCAAAAATATGCAGATTAGGTTAATTGGCTTCCCGAATTCCCTGCAGTGTGTGTGTGCATTGCGATGGATTGTCACCCTGTCCAGGGAGTACCCCGCCTCGTGTCCTAGGTCTCCTGGGATAGGCTCCAGGCCCCTCACGTCCCTGTGTACAGTAGAAAAGGGGTATAGATGATGACTGAGTGAGTGAGATTAGTTTAAATGATTATATTAGTATATTAAAATGTATCATATGTATATGTGTATATCATATGTCATCATATGAATGCAATTCAGTTTTATTTGTACTGGATAGCGCTTTTAACGTCATCGATGCAAAGCAGCTTTAGAGAATCAAAAGAAAAATTATGGAAATGAGTGTGAAATGTGTGAGAAAATATGTATGAAGCAAAATGATCAGATTGTCCTCTGAGATCACCATGCAAATACATCTAAGGAACAGCTGGAGTGGGTTACTATGTAATGGAAGAAGTCTTTTTTTTATAGTTGATGGACAGGATACAGATGTGCTTGTGAGTACAGTGCCATATCAACAACCTACTGAATCACTCGTCTACTCATAATCGGTTTGTGTAGAGCACCTGAGCTACTGATTCATTCACACCTGTTGTATAACGTCTCTGAGTCATAGTTGTTAGCAGTAGCTGGGCTGTAAAATCCTCGCTAGCCCTAATATAAAAGCTGTGCCTGGTATATAAAAGCAAGTCTTTTTAATGGATCACCATCTCAGAAACACTTTTCTGTGGCAATATTCAATGTAGTTACTCTATATTACTCTGCAGTAAGAATAAGCTGACTGGACCGTTTACCATAAGATTTTCTTTTCTAATTCAGTGTCTTGCATAAGTTATTATTTTAGTTTTTAAGCATAAGTATTGTTAACACCATTACTCTTAAACAGAGCTTTAAATGTGGAACAACTGTTTTATCACTTAGGACCCTACAGATTATAATACATGTGTATGAAGTGAGGAAAATTATTTAACTGATAGAAAATAAAATATATAGATTGATATTATGAACATTATAGTGTACTGTAGTAAACTGTTGTATTTACTGTATACTGTATATAAAGTTCACTGTAGTATTCACATTAGAAATAACTACACACTGTAGTATTTACATTAGTAATTATTACACACTGTAGTAAACTTTAGTGTTTATTATAGGAATTACTACACACTATAGTAAACTGTAGTATTTATTATAGTAATTACTACACACTGTAGTAAACTTTAGTGTTTATTATAGGAATTACTACACACTGTAGTAAACTTTAGTGTTTATTATAGGAATTATTACACACTATGGTAAACTGTTGAATTCATTATAGGAATTACTACACACTATAGTAAACTGTAGTATTCATTATAGGAATTATTACACACTATAGTATACTGTAGTATTTATTATAGTAACTATTACATGCTGTAGTAAACTGTAGTATTTATTATAATAATTATTACACACTATAGTAAACTGTAGTATTTATTATAGTAATTACTACACGCTGTAGTAAACTGTAGTATTTATTATAGTAATTATTACACACTATAGTAAACTGTAGTATTTATTATAGTAATTACTACACACTGTAGTAAACTGTAGTATTTATTATAGTAATTATTACACACTGTAGTAAACTGTAGTGTTTATTATAGGAATTACTACACACTATAGTAAACTGTAGTATTCATTATAGTAACTATTACATGCTGTAGTAAACTGTAGTATTTATTATAATAATTATTACACACTATAGTAAACTGTAGTATTTATTATAGTAATTACTACACGCTGTAGTAAACTGTAGTATTTATTATAGTAATTATTACACACTGTAGTAAACTTTAGTGTTTATTATAGGAATTACTACACACTATAGTAAACTTTAGTGTTTATTATAGGAATTACTACACACTATAGTAAACTGTAGTATTTATTATAGTAATTATTACACACTGTAGTAAACTGTAGTATTCATTATAGGAATTATTACACACTATGGTAAACTGTAGTACTTATTATAGTACTTATTACACACTGTAGTAAACTTTAGTGTTTATTATAGGAATTACTACACACTATAGTAAACTGTAGTATTTATTATAGTAACTATTACATGCTGTAGTAAACTGTAGTATTTATTATAGTAACTATTACATGCTGTAGTAAACTGTAGTATTTATTATAATAATTACTACACACTATAGTAAACTGTAGTATTTATTATAGGAATTATTACATGCTGTAGTAAACTGTAGTATTTATTATAGTAATTACTACACACTATGGTAAACTGTTGTACTTATTATAGTAATTACTACACGCTGTAGTAAACTGTAGTATTTATTATAGTAATTACTACACACTGTAGTAAACTGTAGAATTTAATAATAATAAATTTTATTTATAATGCACTTTATATTTGAAACAAATCTCAAAGTGCTACAAATTAATTAGACCCGAAAGATAAGTTTTAAGACCAGATTTAAAAGCATTAACAGTCTGTGGCATCGCCAGATACTCTGGGAGAGCATTACACAGTCTAGGTGCAGCTGAGTCTTGGTCTTAGGTTTAAAAATATGTACTGATGCAGAGCGGGGGGTTGCATGTGGACGTATGTGAGGTAATAAGTTCTTTGAGGTAGGCAGGGGCATCCCCAAAAATACACTTGCATTGCAACTGTATTATATGTAGTATTATGGTAATTACTACTCACTGATGTAAACTGTAGTATTTATTATAGTAATTTCTACACGCTGTAGTAAACTGTAGTATTTATTATAGTAATTACTTTATGATATAGTAAACTGTGTTATTTGCATTAGTAGTTATCAAATGTTGTAGTAAACTGTAGTAGTCATTATAATAATTAGTACACTCTATAGTAAACTGTAGTATTTACTTTAGTAATTAATACACACTGTAGTAAACTATAGTATTTATGTTAGTATTACTACACTGTAGTATTTTCATGAGCAATTATTCCACACTGTCGTAAACTATAGTATTTATTATAGTAATTACTACATACTTTAGAAAACTGTAGTATTTACATGAATAATTAATACATAATATAGTAAACTATAGTATTTACATTAGTAATTCTTACATGTTGTAGTAAACTATAGTATTTACATGAGTAATTATTGCAAATTGTAGTAAACTATAGTGTTTAAATTAGTAAATATTACATGTTGTAGTAAACTATAGTGTTTACATTAGTAATAAATACAGATTGTAGTAAACTATAATATTTACATTAGTAATTATTAAATGTTGTAGTAAACTATAGTGTTTACATTAGTAATTATTACATGTTGTAGTAAACTATAGTATTTACATGAGTAATTATTACAAATTGTAGTAAACTATAGTGTTTAAATTAGTAAATTTTACATGTTGTAGTAAACTATAGTGTTTACATTAGTAATAAATACAGATTGTAGTAAACTATAATATTTACATTAGTAATTATTAAATGTTGTAGTAAACTATAGTGTTTACATTAGTAATTATTACATGTTGTAGTAAACTATAGTATTTACATGAGTAATTATTACAAATTGTAGTAAACTATAGTGTTTAAATTAGTAAATTTTACATGTTGTAGTAAACTATAGTGTTTACATTAGTAATAAATACAGATTGTAGTAAACTATAATATTTACATTAGTAATTATTAAATGTTGTAGTAAACTATAGTGTTTACATTAGTAATTATTACATGTTGTAGTAAACTATAGTATTTACATGAGTAATTATTACAAATTGTAGTAAACTATAGTGTTTAAATTAGTAAATTTTACATGTTGTAGTAAACTATAGTGTTTACATTAGTAATAAATACAGATTGTAGTAAACTATAATATTTACATTAGTAATTATTAAATGTTGTAGTAAACTATAGTGTTTACATTAGTAATTATTACATGTTGTAGTAAACTATAGTATTTACATGAGTAATTATTACAAATTGTAGTAAACTATAGTGTTTAAATTAGTAAATTTTACATGTTGTAGTAAACTATAGTGTTTACATTAGTAATAAATACAGATTGTAGTAAACTATAATATTTACATTAGTAATTATTAAATGTTGTAGTAAACTATAGTGTTTACATTAGTAATTATTACATGTTGTAGTAAACTATAGTATTTACATGAGTAATTATTACAAATTGTAGTAAACTATAGTGTTTAAATTAGTAAATTTTACATGTTGTAGTAAACTATAGTGTTTACATTAGTAATAAATACAGATTGTAGTAAACTATAATATTTACATTAGTAATTATTAAATGTTGTAGTAAACTATAGTGTTTACATTAGTAATTATTACATGTTGTAGTAAACTATAGTATTTACATGAGTAATTATTACAAATTGTAGTAAACTATAGTGTTTAAATTAGTAAATTTTACATGTTGTAGTAAACTATAGTGTTTACATTAGTAATAAATACAGATTGTAGTAAACTATAATATTTACATTAGTAATTATTAAATGTTGTAGTAAATTATAGTGTTTACATTAGTAATTATTACACACTGTAATAAACTATAGTATCTACATTACTAATTAATACACACTATAGTAAACTATAGTATTTACATTAGTAATTATTACACACTGTAATAAACTAAAGTATCTACATTAATAATTAATACACACTATAATAAACTATAGTATTTGCATTAGTAATTATTACATGTTGTAGTAAACTATAATATTTACATTAGTAATTATTACACACTGTAATAAACTATAGTATAGACATTAATAATTAATACACAATATAGTAAACTACAGAATTTACATTAATAATTAATACACAATATATTAAACTATAATATTTACATTAGTAATTATTACACACTGTGATAAACTATAGTATCTACATTAATAATTAATACACACTGTAGTAAACTGTAGTATTTACATTAGTAATTAATACACACTGTAGTAAACTGTAGTATTTACATTAGTAATTAATACACACTGTAGTAAACTGTAGTATTTACATTAGTAATTAATACACGCTGTAGTAAACTGTACTTTTTAATATAGTAATTTACTACATATATTGTAGTGTTTACCAAACACAACTAGAGTATTTTTTGTTCTATGGTAAGTGTCCTGGTATAATACTTTTATCACATCAGATCAAGACTGCAATAACAAAGAATATAAAGTTGGCATATCAGTAAGGTATCACAGCAGCCGAGGCTAGCAAGGAAAATAAATCCAGGTTAACTAGGATAGCTAAGAACCTTAATTCGGGTTAGCAAGCTAGCAAAGAATATATATCTATAACGTTGCATTTCTAGTTGCAGTCTGCATTTAGATTTAAATCTATAGTGTGGCCTATATGTGGCTCCAGTCTATGAATTTTAGCTCTGTCAGTTTCTCAACCTTAGCTGTATCAGTAAACTTGATAATTAGGCTGATTCCCAAAATATACATAAAGTAATAGCCTAATTGAAACGATCAGGACCCTGAGCAGGGAGTTAATAAGGATATGATATCTTTAGCACATCACATTGATGCTGTGAAAGGAAAGCATAAGAATGATGTTTGCTGTTCTGGTATTGCAGGGTGAAGCCAACATCCACGATTTTCTCCTGAGCGTTATCATGCGCCTGGGCATGGCCGTGTCGCTCGTCTGCCTTGCCATCAGCATCTTCACCTTCTGCTTCTTCCGTGGCCTGCAGAGCGACCGCAACACCATTCACAAGAACCTGTGCATCAACCTCTTCATCGCCGAGCTCTTCTTCCTCGTGGGATTCAACATGACCGAACCTCCGGTACGCAAACATACTCGCCCGTGTTGTGAGATCCGTTCAATGTGGAATGAATACAGAAAAGAAATAAAATAAAAAAACATGAGCTCAGGTTATGATTTGCAGAGCTAATAGATGTATGCAGTAAATAAGGTTTAGTGTGTCAGGGAGAGTTTATACAATGTGCACCGATAGAGTTGAGAAGGTCATATGGTCACGGTCCAGATAGATAATATGTGTTGTTAATCTCACTACATTCAAACCCCGAAAACTATTTTCAAACAGAACCTCAGTTGGACGGATTGCTGTTATGATTTAAACATCCATCTCCATGGTAACCCCCTGTTGTTTTCTGCAAACATCGTTCCCCCCCTGTCATTTTTTGTATATTCTCTTTGTCATCTCTCAGATCGTGTGCTCGGTTGTTGCCGGGATTCTTCATTTCTTTTTCCTGGCTGCGTTCGCTTGGATGTGTCTGGAAGGCGTGCAGCTGTACATCATGCTCGTCGAGGTCTTCGAGAGCGAATTCTCACGCCGGAAGTACTATTACGCCGCCGGATACCTCTTCCCAGCCGTAGTGGTTGCCATCTCGGCGGCCATCGACTACAGGAGCTACGGGACCAAGAGAGCGTGAGTGACCTTTAGCTTTCACGCTCCCTCTCGGCTAGTTTGTGATTTGGTCACATATAAATTTTTTATAGTTGTTTTTTTCATTGTGATTGAGGGACGTCGGGTTAGAGCAGGGATCCAGCTGGACCAATTTTTTATTTTTTTATCATTTTGTGTCACATTTTTATAAGGGCACCGGTGTAAAATCTATTTTCTACGTTTTTTTTTTTTTTACTTTCTTGTTGTGTGTGTGTGTCTGTGTCCATGCACATGTACACAAGTTAACTAGACACACAGAGCATATTTTCCCTTTCCATCCTGGCAAATTTCCATTTCAACACGGAGAACAAAGACACAAACTGTGACCGTAATGATTCTGCATGCCGACTCAGCTCCTTTGAAAAAGGCACCTGATTGAGATTTGGTTTTCCGTCTAAATTGCTTACTTGTTCGTCTCTTTTTCCCCGAAAGAATCAATGTGATGCACAGTTTTGTGTCTTACTGGATTGAAATACAGATGGCCTGTGTAATAAGCACATAAATCATTCCCTACATGGTATGAATTCTTAATCAAAGTCGCATGGCATACGTAGAGCTGCGTTCCAGACTCGTTTCAGACGCACAGAGATGAGATCTCGTCACACGATCGGTTGGGGATTCTGATCATGTCCTGCTTTTCACTCAATGATTATCAATTCATCTTTTTATTTTTTCCCTCGTTCAAGTAAATGTTAGAGAAAAAGTTACGAGGGCATCTGTATGGAGGTCGAATCGCATCAGTAACGACGGTTTTATTGTTTTGCAGCTGTTGGCTGAGAGTTGATAACCACTTCATCTGGAGCTTCATCGGCCCTGTCGCCTTCATTATAACGGTGAGTGTTTCGAGCTGCTCAGCGCCATATGTGGCCTTCTAGCACTTTCTGTGTACTGGATTTATAACTGCTCCATTGTCCAAACCTAAATATTTGCCGAAGTAATCCATGAATTAGATAACTTCTCTTGTTTGGGCTTCATCTTATGAGAAAAGAATCCGTGTTTTTTTGGCCAAAATACACAATCATGTCATGTAAAATGAATGCCGAGGACTTAATTGAATTCTAAACAGCATACCCTATGACCAGATTTATTTAACTAGGGACAGAACTGTATACACAGACACTAACACATATGTCTCGCTATCCTTGTGAGGATCTTCCACTTGCATAATTATTATTGTAGCTGACAAATGTTTTCGTTAAAAAGCAGTTTTCCTCATGGGGATCAGCCAAATGGCCCCAGAAAACGGCCAAAACTGTCAGCCATCCTTGGTCACCGATAAGATATAAAAGCACACAAACCCACACACAAATGAGCACACGCATTCGTATCACAATCATCTTGAGGACCCAACGATTGACATGGAAATAATGAAGGTAATTAATACGATGCTAAACCTAAACCTAGCACTGACTCCTGTATTTGTGGGGACATTTGGTCCCCATTATGTTAAACACCCACACACGTGCGTACACATCTATTTTCCATACAAAGGGAAATCTGTTGTTTTCTTTGTAGGGGCAAAAGGTCAAAACTTTCAACTGTTTCCATCCTTGCAGGGAACACACAAAAGATGTAGGCGTGTACATTCGACATTCTACAGACTGTGCTTAAAAATACTTAGATATTATTTTTCTTTGTCGTAACAGCTGTTAACCGTCATTACCTCCCCGGCCTCTCTATTTTCCTTTTAATATTTATGGTCACAGCTCTATCTTTTGCTTGTTATCTCGAAACATCTGATACCAGGGACTCATAAACCTCTACTTAGTATGTAAACATTCTCCACATTAGCGGTCAGAGCTTTTAATCGGTTCATGCGATGCTCCTGTGATATACAGTAAGTAAGGACGTTATGTGAAAACATGCGAATTAACCCTCCACCCTGTACACCATCCGAACCTATCAGAATGGAGAATTCCACACATTTTACTACTGTATAAATGGACATGTAATGATTTAAAAGGCAGAACAAAGTGACTTCATCTTCTTGTAAACTACACAAGTCACCCACTGGGGTGGAATGAAAGAGTGGTCACTGGAAAGAAAAAAAAAGAAAGGGGGGTAGGGGGGTGCGGTGGGATGACCTCATATCCTGGAAGAGAACGAAAAAAGAGAGGAGGAGGGAGAGATGGTGTGTGATGCTAACAGCTAACAGGCAGGGAAGACATGGAGGCTTTACGAGAGGTGCGGTGCAAAGCTCAGTGACAAGAGCCGTGAGTGACACTATTGTGTAGCGACGACCGAGCTGTGCTGGGGCATGTTCCCGTTTCTGCTGAGTGACAAACACGCACCACACACACACGCACACATGCACACACACAACTCTCTAGGGTGCCCAGATAATACAAAAAGATACATTTGCATTTATAGAAAAGCTTTCAGACCAATACACACACACACACACACACACACACACACAAACACACACGTATAGGCAGAAAACTTCATTCAAAGCTACATTTGCATATAATAAAACAGATTTCATACAATCTCCCTAGACACACACACACACACACACACACACACACACACACACACACACACACACACACCTCAGTATGCATATAATGTAGAGTGCTTCTTCTTTGCTCCATTCACATTTTTAGAAACAGATTTCACACTCACATCTACACACAAATTCCTGTATTGCCATCATTATGAGGACCTTGCATTGAAATAACGAGTAATTACTGAATAAATGCCATTCGAGATATAAATCTAAGCTAACTCATACAGAACTAAACTAAATGAATAAAAAAATACTAAATAAATGGTGCATTTGGGGGGGGGGGGGAGGGCTAGGTCAGTGGGGCTGTTAAGGTTAAAATTGCAGGTCCTCATTTGCTGGACTTTTGTACAGTATTTATATAAATAAAGCAGGTTCTTTCTCTCTGACTCTATGTCTCTCTCTCTCTCTCTCTCTCTCTCTCTCTCTCTCTCTCTCACACACACACACATACACACACACTAATCCAACGTCCTCTGCCTCATGTTTTTTGGCCCAAAGTGTTTTTGATGCTGTTCAGTCGTGACTCTATTTTTGGCAGCCGAGGGGTGATTTAGGGTGAGAGGAGGCTCAGAGTAAGGGTTTTACTCTGTGTGTGTATGTGTGTGTGTGTGTGTGTGTGTGTGTGTGTGTGTGTGTGTGTGTGTGTGTGTGTGTGTGGGCCTGGCTTGTTCCTGTGTCATGCCTGTCTCATCAGATGTGTGTGATGATTGTGGTGGTGTTAAGTGCATTTCCTCTCTCTCTCTCTTTCTCTCTCTCTCTCTCTCTCTCCCTGTAGTGTGATTGCTGATCTAAAAGCACTTTACTTGCTCTTCATCCTCACGTCTGTCTCACTGTCGCAGCCTTTATCTCTCCCCGTCTCTCTCCGTCCTCTGTGTTTCGCTCCACTATCTGCTGCTCCTGCTGTCGTCTCTCTATTTCTTTTTCCCCGTCTCTCTCTCTCTCTCTATGATTTTAATTTGCACATGGCCTGTATTCATGTACATTGACCTAATAATATGGGTTACACTTTCTTTTTTTTCCACTTTACCTATCTATCTATCTGTCTATAACGTCTGTAACATCTGTAACATCTATACAGTATATATGTATATCTTCTACATTATGTTAAGTCTTTCTTTCTTTCTTTCTTTGCCTTATTCTCAGTATTATTTGTGATCAATCCATTTGCTTTTCTTTATTCTTTTTTTGTAAAGAACACTACCTCACTCTCTCTCTCTCTCTCTCTCTCTCTCTCTCTCTCTTCCTGTCTGTGTGGAATTGATGCGTTTTTAATTGACGACTTCTGCTTTACTTGCTTTACTCTGGATGCTTTCTTTCTCAGGACATAAGCCAGTGATAGTATATCATGTTAACAACTCTGCAGCATGCGCACACACACACACATACACACACACACGCACGCACGCACACACACACACACTACAGATGTAGTTGTGTTTGTTTGTAATGTATGCAGCACATTTGGTGCTGTGAGTTTTGGAGGATTTGAGCTCGGGGCAGCTCCACACTCGAGTCATGCTCGTTTGCAGCGATGATGGACAAACGCTCAAACAGAGCCGTCTTTAATGCAGCTCTCTGCTTTCTACTCCCCTTGTTTGCTCCAGACTCCATTTGCTGAGCCCGGGTTTCTTCTCTTTTTCTTTGAGCCCGTTCCAGAAAGCAGACGGGTATTGATGTTGCAGATCAGCTCCAGATTGTTCCGCGCCGAGCCACTTTCATAACTCTGGGCCGCTGCGATATTATTTCCGATAACCCCCTTGTTTTAATTATAGTCGATTCCATCTGCTGCCCTGAGCACTGAGTGGATGTGCTGTTAGCGAGAGGGGCTTTCCCTCCACTTTATTCATGGCAGAAGAATTACATGGCCAGATTATTAACAGTAAGCGTTTTAATAACATTTAGATCAGGATATTGATTTTCTTTTCTTTTTGGGAGAATTTAGTTTCATGCAAGACGCCATGACACCTTTATTCCCTCACACCGCCTTCCTCTTCAGACCTTCTCTTTTATTGGAGAGTTTAGTTTGATCAATTACTTTTTTTGTTGTTGGTTAGTTTATCTTTCTTTTCTTGTTTTCTTTTTTTCCCTTATATTATTAATGAACATCTTTCTTTCTTTCTTTCTTTTATACTTTATTTGTAGTAATTTATTTGCATTATTGTAGTATTTTTTTTTCTTTTTAATGTTATTTATTAATCTCTTTTCCATTTTTCCGTATTTCTTTTTTACTTAATTTACTTATATTAAAAATAGAAAACAAAAATTCTTGTGTTCTTTCTTTCTTTCTTTCTTTCTTTCTTTCTTTCATCTTTTCATTCTTTCTTTTTCATTTTTCTTCTTTCCATTCTCTTTTTCTACATCATAATTGAAAATGTATTTATTTCATTTTATGTATTTTGTGTTTACATTATTAATAACCTACTTTCTTTCTTTCTTTCTTAATGATTTATTTTTTTCAGTATTAATGAATTTACCCCAACATTGTATTTCTGTCTTCCTTATTTGCATTATTAATGGATCTTCCTTCCTTCTCTTTCTTCATTTCTTGATTTCTACAATTAACAAATATTACTTTCTTTCTTTCTTTTTATTTATTTTCTTTTTATATTGTTAAGAATTCTTGTTTTCTACCTTATTACTTAGTGACATTTTTCCTTTATTGTATTTCTCTCCTTCCGTTTCACATTAGTAATAAACCTACCTTTGATTTCTACATAATCAGTACATTTTTATTCCCATTTTCATCAATTTTCATTTTCCTAAAATGAATCAATACTTTTTTTCTTTTAGTTATTAGTGATTTTTGTTTCTGTTCACACATTTTTCCCCTGAATTTCATTTTAGTTTCAAATTCTTTAGTTTCTTAAAAACTCATACACTCATTATACACTCATACCTCATCCTTTTTCTTTTTTTCTTTTTTTGATGACGCTTGCTTTTTAATTGGAGCTGCAGATTTAATGCGTTTCACTGCCTCCGTTACGCTTTAACTTGGACTCATTCGACATTCCCATACTCTGGGCGGTGAAAAAGAAAAACAAGTTCTTGGCAGCGCACCGATTTCCTTGACGGCTCACGGTTATGACTTACAGCAGCCTGGTAAGGCGTCTGTGAAACACTCCGTCTTGAACAGTTCATGTACTTCAAATTAAGACTAACTGGTAGCACTGCAGACAATAATTCCTGGGAACTAGAAGCGATCTTTTCTAGCCATCAGCCAGGAAAACTCAGGGTGGGGGGATTGGGGTGCTGGTGGGAAGGTAGGAAGGTGTAACCGTGGATCCCATTACGTGCTGTACAATAAAACAATACTGCGTATCAGCCCTGGATTTAAGACTTGGACCTCTGTTCCATTAATCATATTAAGAGTTTATGAATGTTTCAAACACACGGGATCCTGTTAGGACATTCGATCACTGCTTATGGAAAGGGAAGTTCTTGTCCTCCATTTTTATGAAGCGTGATTAAATTCTTGGGGCTTTCCAGCAGATGTGATCCATCGCCACACTTTGACACCGCAGCGAGCAACCGAAATGAGTTATCGAAAGCTTTTTGGTCTCAGGACGTAACGTGTTACAGCCAACATAAACCTTTTTTAGCACACTGTGCTCCAATAGCTGAACTAATAGAAGCCAAATCATAGGGTTGTGAGTTCAAATCCCAGGTGGGACCTGGTGGTGCTCTGACCTCAGACTCTCGGCTGAGAAAACACTCTTGTGCCGACGCATCGAATATAAAAATGGGTCTGTTCTTCATGATAAACATGTCATTGGAATGATTAAACGCCATTGTGGATTCTAGGAAATGAAGGGAACTCTGCTGTGTGGTCCACTTACCACGTTCTCAATGTTTTGACAGCTCAATCTGGCCTTCCTGGTCGTGACCATGTACAAGATGGTGAAGCACTCTACCTCGGTGAAGCCCGACTCGACCCGCCTGGAGAGCATCAGGTGAGACTGTTGTTTTTACATTCACGCCGCTTCATTTATTTTACTGAGACGCGGCAGTTTGTGATTTCTGTTTCCATTCTCTCGGCGTCATCGTCCTAATGGCTTTCGCCTGTGTGGTCACGTGACATTATCCAGTCGTAATTGGAATCGCAAAGCGATAATGTCTAGCACGGATTCCTTTTACACATACTGACACGTAATTCGCTTCGAAAGGTAGACTCGACGAAGTTTCAGGTTAAAGTTCGAGGACAGGGTGAAGGTCGCGTCCCAGCGTTGCCTTGCATTAAACATTCCGAAGGGGCTCATTTGAGTTTATGGATGTAATTAGGAAAACCATTAACCTTTTGTGCGGCGCAGTTAAGTTGCTCGCCGACCGTGTCGTTGGCGTGAGCATGGCCTCTTGTAAACACTGTCCTTGAGAAGTGCGAACATATTTTCAGCCTGTCACAGCCTGGTGGTGTCCGTTAAAATTGAGATGTTTTTTTTTTTTTTTTTTTACAAGACGAGTGGTCATATAACTGCTCTCTGCCTCACACACACTTTGTGTAACAGGAGATGGGAAAAAGAAAAATTCCTCCTCATGTCATGTTGCCGTAGCGGGCCTTCGGCCATCCTGTCTGGCGAATGTGCCATTCGATCCTTACGAAGAGTTCCCGGAATGTCTAAAGGGTGGAGGGTTGGTTGGAGTGGGGGCACGGTCGGCTGCGCAGCATGTACTCTCTCGCAAGACCCCGCGAGAGACGAGGAGTGAAATACAGTCATCGAGCAGAGCAGCTCTGTGGGCATTCTTATCAAATTTCTGAGCTTGAGCGGATTTGTGTCTGAGTTATTTATGGGCCTTCACGTGGCATTTAGCTGTTGTTCTGCACTATTAAAATATGGAGGGGAAAAAACAATAACAATGAAAAAAAAAACCTGTGAGCACAGAACCAGCGCCAGGTTTTTTTTGTATTCTTTCCTTTTCTTTTTTTTTTTTTGGTGGGAATTCATGCTAATAAATTTCCATTTTGACATTTATTCCCAGGGCCAGGGGATTTTCTTAAATCAATTTATTCATATTTTTCAAACCTCATGCTTTTAACAGCTGTTAAATACAATTAAATATAGAATATTTAATATTTTCTAAAAATGGCTGCTAGAGATTTCTATGAGATCATTCCTGTCTCATTCCCTGTGAAATTAAATATTTTAGATCGTTCATGCATAATTTATGAAACTTTACAACAGTTATATTTCACAAAAAAATGTGGGAAGAAGCAGCTTGCAGGATTAATGTTAATTTTTGCACTGGGAATTCTTTTGCTGATAAATTTCAATTCTGACATCCAGTTGAATTTTACATTGGCATCATCATAGCTTAAAATGTTTGTGCCGAGTTTTATAATTTATATTTCTAATGCTAGCATATTCTGAGAAATTGTTCTGATTTTTGACATGTTGCTTTCTAAATTAAATTAAATTTAGTTTATTTGGTAATATTTTCTTTTTTAACGCGGCATGTCTGAAATTCGCAAAATGTGCAAAGGAGCAATAGAGATAAAATTTTCTAGCTGGCAAATTTCCATTCGTTTTTAAAGTCTAGGTGAATTTTACATTTGTATCATAATGCACATTATAGTCTATGCAGCAAGTTCCGTTGTTATTATAAAGCTGCTGAAGTATAATCAATTTATTGGAATTTTTCTATCTGAATTCTGAAAACATTCACAGCAAATTTAGTGGTAGACATAAAAGTTGGATTACATTAATGACATGTTTTTTATTTCAAGTTTTTTATTTGCAAAATTCTATTAAATTTGATTCATTTATCATTTTTTAATATATTTTTTTATCTTTATGATCACTGGGCCTATGCACGCTAGTTGCAATAAATATGAATATATAAAATATGAAAAAAATAAGTTCATTAAAACAAAACATTGAATTGAAATAGTGGGAATTCATGCTAATAAACGGCTGTCTTGACATAAATGTTTAAGTCCTGCTGAATGTTTTAGACATACAGTATTGTCACATGGCTTAGTGTTAGCAGTGATTTTTTTTTTTTATCTAATGCTTTATTACATTTTAACCCCTTAAAAATCCAGCTCTCATAGTTCCTCAATAATTCAAGAGTCTAAGCATTTCAAGATGAATAATCTACTCCTACCGTGTACATTTTGCTTTATAAATTATTTAATAGCTGTTAATGATTTTTGCGACGTTTACGAAAATAAGTGAGTCCCGAGTCCTTATTATTTACGGGCGCTAATCTTTTGTGCTAATAAAATTCTGTTTTAAAACAAGCTTTCAGGTAATAAAGTTCTGCTCTGGCATCCATTCTCAAGGCTAAGCTCATGTTTTATTCATGTTGTCACACCTTGTAGTGCAAAAAGAGCTTTTATTGAAAAATTTATACAGGTAGTAAATGGTCACATTTTGCATGCAGAATCATAGCATTATAATTTTAATGACATTTTGTGAAATGTCATCGTTTTGAGTGATACGTTTCTATTCTGACATCCGTTCACGTCCTGCGGATTTGTTTTATTCATGCTTTTGTACCTTATTAAATTCTAATAATCCTAAGAAGTCATTTATATTATAAATTCGCCGCGTCCTGCAGGTTTGTTTCTGGATCATTTATTTATGAATGCTCGTGTGGCATTTAGCTGTTGTTGTATATATATATATATATATATATATATATATATATATTTTTTTTTTTTTTTTTTTTTTTTAATAATTTCACTTACTGGGGATAAGCAAGTAGATTTAATTTGTCTTGGAATAAACTAATGGGAAATATTTATGATGTGAGTGTGTGATGTCTATAAAATTCAAAACTCAGTATCTAATAGTGTTGAGTAATTCTTTATCATTTCGATGGCAGAGATTTTTGTAACGGTAATGACGCCGTTTTGTGTACCGTGCCTGCAGGTCGTGGGTGCTGGGAGCGTTTGCGCTGCTCTGTCTGCTCGGCCTCACCTGGTCGTTCGGGTTGTTTTTCTTGAACGATTCATCCGTCGTCATCGCCTACCTCTTCACCGTCTTCAACACGCTGCAGGGGATGTTCATCTTCATCTTCCACTGTCTCCTCCAGAAGAAGGTAAAGAAACATTCACTGCTCCCTTGGCTATATTTAAAGGAAACCGGGCCTCTCCGTCTGCTCCTGTTTTACAGAAAGCAGACGTGAAAATGTCTGGGAACGATGTCTCCGGTCTGCGGCGCTGCTTTCTGATTTCATTGTTTGTTTGTGTAATTTAATTAAGCAGCAATCACATGAGCTCATGCCTCGTGATTAGCTGTCGCGATTGGGGAAATAACATTAGCCTCATGCGCCTCTGGGGACTATTAGCAACTCGCTCACGTATAATGATTCAAAAACTTCCCTCAGTGTGGGTGTGCTTTTACTTCTAAAGACGTCTCCAGGTCCGCCGGTGTACGCACCGGGCCGAAACTTATATATATATAGAGCGAAGAGGTGGCGTGTGATTAAGCGAATCAGGACGTCGCTACGGGTGCCGTCTCACCAGGGGCGACGTGTAAACTGGTGGAGACGGAGCTGCAGGGAAACTTTATTCCGAGTTATCTTTTCCTGTGTTTAATGTTTCAATTCATCAGCAGTGTCAAAACAAGCACTCGGCTGTCTGCTCCATTAGCCGTAGCCTCTCGAGGGTGAAATGAGTCTTTTGATGCCGAGATTGTGCGACTGCCTAAAAGAAGGCACTCAAAAAGCAAATGTCTTTGATGGACAAAAGGGTTTGTCAAGCACTGATTTTGTCCAAAAAAGAAAAACAATATATATCCTAAATGCTAACAAAAATTTGAGCTCTGATATTCAGTTGTAAGTGGATAAAGTGGATAAAAAAGAGGTGGTATAAAAACAGAGAATGTACTTGTCGATAAGACAATATTAAATGTACCTATTATAAGTGGATAAAAAGTCCTGCTGTGGTGTGAGAGGAATAAATCCTTGTCTAGGATGGTGACACATTGATTATTTCTCTCTAACAGCACACCCCTGAATTGTGTTACATTCCGTATCGTTCCATACATTTCCTCCTAATATTAATAAATCCCCGGCCAACGTTTAATGTTTTATTCATGTTGCATTCCTGCAGGTGCGTAAGGAATATGGGAAATGTTTCCGTCAGTCTCAGTGCTGCGGCGCTTTGCCCCCGGACAGCTCTCACAGCGTGGGCAAAGCGTCCACGTCTCGGTCCACGGCCCGGTACTCCTCCGCTACTCAGGTAGAGCACTTAACTCTCCATCTTTTCACTTCTCCATCAGCGGCCACGGCGCTTTTAATGTGTTGTTCTGACACATATTGGTGTTTTTTTTTTTTTTTTTTTTCCAGCAGTTTTTATTGTGATAAGTGATTTTTGTGCCTTCGGGTCTGCGAAAGAGTTTTTGTGCCTGATTTAATAAATGCTTTCTGAGATTTTAAGACTTGCTGAGATCCAAATCGTAGTGGAAGAAAAGAACAGATAATGGATTTTCTTACATACCTCAGGGAATGATGAACAAAAGGGGAAAAAAAAAAAACAACAACATATCTGCTTGATAACTTTTCTTTAAGCCACGACTGTCATTTTGTGACTAGGTTTTAAGTATATTAGTTGTTTATTAACGCCCTTAAATAATTAGTCCGCGTTCCGCTCTGCCTGCTAAAGTATCAGGAACATGCCTTCCTCATTTAATCCGCCCGCGTGAGGGAAAGAAAGCCGTATTCCTCAGAAGTTAATTTCTCATCCGGGGCAGACCTAATCATTCTCTTAAATGAGATTCTTTGTGACTAATTGTGGTTAGTAGGTTTTGCCAGCAAACGGGAAATCAATTGCAAGCGGGATTTATTTTCCCCTCGCACGCAGATTAACTAGCCTTAATGGAGCTCTTAGCGAATCAGACCCTTTGTCGCTGTTAGAATATCAGTGTCATCAGCGTGACTCTTCTTCACACCTGTAGTGTTCGTTCCGGCGTCAATTAGCAGCCTTGTCGTTGTACAAGCTCGCTGTAATAGACTTTCTTACCAACCTTGGTTTTCACTAAATAGACCCCAGCGTGAATTCTGCTTCCCGTAAAGACGCCATAAACGTATATCGCTCTTGCTTTGCCATGAAGTAGTGCACATCGCAACTTCTCCGCCATAAATATGACCATAATTCTTCTTATTATTACCTTTATTATTATTTTCTCATTTTATTTCCCCGACATTTCCTTCTTGTCTGCCGTTCTTGCTCGTGCTCCCAAAAGGCACGAGGTTGCGTGACGGAAAGCATAATGATCGTTGTTACCTTCTGCTCTTCGTTAATTAGTGCTGTCTTTTTTCTTTTTAAACGCGCTGCATGCACTAGCAGCTAACGGCGTGTTTGCGTGTGCGTGTATGTCCTAGAGTCGTATCAGGCGGATGTGGAACGACACGGTGAGGAAGCAGTCCGAGTCTTCCTTTATCTCCGGAGACATCAACAGCACTTCGACACTGAACCAAGGTGAGCGCTCGACTGCTCGAAAAAGACAAGCGAAACAGGGACGTTTGATAACCTGGATGCGCTTTTGTTTTGGTTTGTTTTGAAAGTTTAGCTTTGGGAACCACACGCGAGCAAGGTCTCGTCGCTTGTAGGCGTGGCTTAACTGCCTTTTTGTAATTCTGATAATAAGTTGTAGCTCCTAAAGCATCTACAATATGATATATATATATATATATATATATATATATATATATATATATATATATATATATATATTGTATCTT
>JAAGKR010001820.1:0-17150 GCA_011419295.1 Clarias macrocephalus
GTCATATAGGCTGATCAAAGCTAGCATGACATAATACACCCATGGTGACAGCTTGCTGGAGTCTGTGTTGTTCTGAGGTAAAGTTAACCCCCCCCCCCTCCCCACTGTCCAGAACATTCTGTACTCTTTACTCTTTTTTAGAACAATTATGTACCTTCAATTCAGTTGTACTTTACAAAGTAAAAAAATGTATAATCAGAGGTCTTTTCCGAACCATTAACTATCTAAAATAATTACCATAAGCTAAAGCTATCCAAAACGGGGTGAAATACATTTGAACATTTACATCTCAGATGATATTCAACATTTGTGCTAAGTTTCATTAGTCAGTATGTTAGCAGTGTTATCTACATGCTACGCTAAACTATGCAAGTAACACTGGAGGACAATGTTTCATATAAGCTGGCCAAAGCTAGCCAAAATAAGGAAGAATAAAATACCAGTTTTATATTATCAGAATAAGGTTTATATAAGACTTAATAACCTACTCATGGTAACAGCTTGCTGGATTCTCCTTCTCTGTTCTCTGTTGGATTTTCAGTGTTGTTCTGAGGTAAAGCTAAACTCCTCCCACTGTCCAGAAAAAAAAAAAAAAATATATATTAGAACAATTATATACATACAATTTAGTTGTACACAAAAAATAAAAAAAATATATATATATATATATATATATATATATATATATATATATATATATATATCATCAGGGGTATCATTTTTTACATTTATTGAAAAGGTACAAAATTGTTCTTCAAGGGACATTATTTGTGTACCTTTTTTTCTGAGCTTTTTTATTTTTTTTTTACCTTTTTTTCACTCACAACAATAGGCAGTCTGTTACTTTCATACTGCACTGTACAGGGTGTACTACAACATGTACGCACTCCCCTCACTGATATTTTCGGTAAACCATGAGTATTACACTGGCGTTTCATCTTTAAATGGTCATCTTGGTCTAAATTCCTGTAATGCACAGCTTCCCAGCCCTGATCCTGTAATAGACCCTGCTTAATTGCACACTCTTAATCTCAGGAAGAGCTGTTAATTAGCTGCTGATTTATTAAATTTCTGAATGATTGGAGCAGGAAAAACATCAAAGTGCTGTATTGTGCTGTAATGGGGCATTGTTTGGCACTTGCTTTTAAGTTGCCATTCTCATTACTCAGCCCTTAAGCCTGCTAAAGTATAGTCTATGGTGATGTCTTGAAAGTAGATTTGTAGGCTTTAGCTTATGCTGTGTCAGTAATTACTTTATTGTGGACACGAGGGATTAGTCAGATATATAGCTTCCAGGGCAAAGAATGTTCATTAACATCAATGTGTGCTGGTGCATGATGCATTTACATTTATCATTGCATAAGGGACAAATAACCCAATTGCATTGGGACAAATAACAGTCCCAAGCATGTCTATAGTTGAGGTTAATTATAAACTGGACTAATTAACAGTCAGAGTCATAATTTACAGAGTGCTGGCATTTCTGATTTTCCACCGTTTTCTGGGACGTAGTGTTGGTTTCATATTAAATAAAAAAACACTTTTAATTTACAGCTATGTGTGAAAACAAAGGTTGTAATTTGCTATGGAGTATAAAAATTGGAAAATCAAGTGGTTCGATGAGTTCAGATTGACCCTACTGCAGAGCTAAGGACACATCAGGGTAAGAAGAGAAGCGCACATGCACCCATCATACCTAGTGGCCACTGTTCAAGACTCTGGAGGCAGTGTTATGATCTAGGTTGCTTAATTTAGCAGTTCTCTGGATGGTTGTGCCTTCTTGAGAGGTTATGAAGAATGGCTGGATTAGTTCGAGCTGACAGAAAACTCATTCACTCACTCGCTCACTCACCATCTATACCATTCATCCTGTAGGCTACGAAACACACAGGGCACACGACAGGCAGTTTGGAGATTAATCTGCAGGTCTTTGGGAGGAAACCGGAGCACCTGGAGGAAACCCACCAAGCACAGGGAGGACATGCAAACTCCTCAGAGACTCATGCACACAGACGGGAATCAAACCCGGACCCAGGAGGTGCAGGGCGACGGTGCTAACCACTATACCACTATACTGCCAACAGGAAATCTACAACCTACAATTGAGACAGTGTGAAAATTGGCAATAAAAAAGTAGTCATTTGTAATGGCTCTTCACCTTGTACTATATTGTAAACTCTATAACAACTCATTAATTGATGATTTTACATGAATATTTAATGTTTTAATGTAATTGTCTGTTGAAAATATGTACTCATTTTAAATCTGGTGGCTGCAACGTAATCCCAAAAAGCTGGGACAGTTTACCAATGTGTAACCACCATTCCTGTTAATAACACTTTTTAAGCATTTGGACACTGAAGACTGCTGAAAAATACAGTGATGTCTCTGAAAAAGATGGCGTGTGGTTTGGCAGTGCGTGTTGCTACAAGAAGAACATGTTTTCCTGCATTAATGGTGCCCTCACAGATATTCAGTTCATCCATGCCACAGGCGCTGACACGCCTCTACACCATGACTGATGCATGTTTTTGGTCCTGACGCTGATAACGGCTTGGAAGGTCCTTTTCCTATTTGACCTATAGCCAGAAAACATGCTGGCTGTTGTTTAGCAAAATGTCTTGAATTATTGACATGTTGTACCACAAAACTCATTTCCAGTGTACCACTGTCCATCTCGGACGAGGCAAAGCCCAGAGATGTCTTTGCTCTCTGAACAATATTGATGTATGGCTTTCTCAAGTAAGCCGTATGTTGCATTTGTAAATGCAGTGACAAATGGTGCTAATGGACAAACGTTTACGAGCCCAAGTCATTACATTCACTATAGAATCATAATGGTTTTCAAGACAGTGATGTCTGAGGGCTCGGAGATCACGTGTATTTGGAAGTGGTTTTTGGCCTTGCCATTGAGATTTGACAAGTTTCCCTGAATTTCTTAATGGTTATCCTAATGAAATTGATAATTTGCTGGTGCATCTGACAAATTGACAAATCAGTTAGCCTCGACTCATCCTTGCTCTATGAGGACAAGGCCTTTCTTTGAAACCCCTTGCATAATTTGCCATAATTGCTTCACTTGTGTAATAGCACTTGTTTTGGATCACCTTGTAACTTCTACTGACCCTGTCCGAACTTTTACGGAGGATGATGCATCCACCAGATTTCAGCGCATATTTTTAAACATAAGTAAGGCTTGGGTTCGATTCCCACCCAATGCCAGAACCACAGCCACTGGATGCAGTGCCGGTGCCAAGCCCGGATAAAATGCGAGGGCTGCGTCAGGAAGGGAATCCGATGTAAAAACCTGTGCCAAGTTGTTGTGCAGATCAGTTCCACTCCTCACTGGCTAACAACAAATTCACATGGTATTTCATGAAATAATTGTTGTAGTGTTTTCAATATAGTAATAAGTACTATAGTCACCTTGCAGATGACTCATTTTTGTTTTTATTGCTCAGATAATCAATCCGTACAAAGCAGATGGGCTACAATAGTAGATGACCAGTTCCACTTCTGTCAACAAAGAACAGAGACCTGAAGCTGTAGTTACTGTAGCACAGGATCACACAAACCTGACAGGTGAAGACTTGATAAATGCAACCTTGACTAATGAATTTCAGTTTCTGTTCCGGCACACAGAGGTCAGAATTTGGCAATGTTTGTCCATGGAAGCCCCCTGCCTTGTGTCAACAGTCCAGGCAATTCCAGTATGGACATTCCTGCATATCAGACATACAAAAGTCATCTCAAACTGGTTATAAACCTTATGAATGAACCTGAAAGATCTACAGAAGTTGCACAATGATTTTTGTTATATTAATTATAATTTTTTTATTTAAAAAAAATAAAGCAATGGGATCTAAACAACATGATATTCTTTAATTTTTTTTTAATCTTGTGTGTGTGAGTTGTGATTACAGGTTTGTGTGTGCCTCAGGAATAATCACATTTACATTTAATCACAGTTTTAGATTAGATTATATGAACACTTTTGCTTGGTTCTTTTTGGTATTTTTTTAGGTCAGCATATAAAATATTACATTCTGTAAATATTAAATACAGAATTTATCTCTGTCCTGTATGGCACATGACAAGCAATAAATGAACTGAAGAACCAAGAAGCACAAAAATAGAACACAAATGCATCTGTTTCTCATTGAGTTTTAGTGTGCTGAGTTTTTAACAATAGACTGCATGTAAATGTGTGATGGATGGTTTTAACCCAATGTGGAATATATGGTTTAGTGTAGATGGATGAACTCACTAGATGGAGCCATTGAGTTTAAGTTGGACCTGTTGGCACATGGTATGCAGATGTACAGAAAGTAACTCACTGTTTTATAATGATGGTGCAGAGCACGTTGTAACTGTGAAGACATTCTTTTTTATCCTTCTTTTGTACAAGGCTGTAATCATTGCAGTATATAGTATACAGTATAAGATTTCACTTATGGCATTCGCACCACTGACGTTTCAAGTACAAAGTTGTTTTCAGCAGTAAGACTATTCAAACCTGATGTCTTTCCTTAGAACATCTTTTCCTTAGAACATCAGATGTCACTTTAGTCATTGTTCCTACTGAAATGACAGCTGAGGAGTCTCGTGCATTCCTTTTTCAAAGTCAGAGATATTTTATTTTTAACTCGATCCAAAATGAGGGGCAGCCATTTTTTAATTTTATTCATATTTATCTCTTTTAAGTATATTTAATTTAGGTGGCATGGTGTATTAGTGGTTAGCACTGTCGCCTTACACCTACAGGGTCAGACTCGATTCCCGCCACAGGTCTGTGTGCATGGAGTTTGCATGTTTCTGACCGTGATTGGTGGGTTTCCTCCGGGTACTACGGTTTTCTCCCACAGATATGCAGACATGCAGATTAGGTTAGTTGGCGTTTCCAAATTGCCCGTAGTATATGAATGAATGTGAACAGGATAGGCAGTATAGAAGATTTTTGTTTGTTTGTTTGTTTGTTTGTTTGTTTGTTTGTTTGTTTGTTTAATTTGCCTGATCAAAATGTAAAGGATTTTCATTGTTTATCATTTTTTTCTGGTAGTTAATATAAGGTTAAAATAAAATATTTAGCTATTTTCTATGTTTTGAGATTTATATAATTTATAATATAATATAATTATATAATATTAGTTTCTGTTTTCATTTATAAAATTGTTTTCTTTTTTAAAAATCAAATTGGACAAAACACAAAACATCATTTGACCTGTGTCCCTCATTGTAATGGAAATACTATCGCTTATGGCTTTGTCTAGTAACCGAACTGATCCTTAATATAATTATTCTGGAGTTAAAATAATACTATGATGCATAATGAAATAGTACTTTGAGGGGGGGGGGGGGGATTGCAGGATTTATACACTGATTGCCAAAAAATAAAAAGAGACAGCTTTTAAAATTGTCGTAGATCAATGAACAAGAAGTGGGTAGTATCCCATGCAAACATTTGTGACATTATAACCTATATTAAAACACTTTGCTAAAACACTGTCATACTGCTGCACACACTTTCCTAACCAGATTAGTTTGTCAGCATGTCCATAAGTTCATGTCTGTCTCATGCAAAGATAAGTGTAAAGTTTGTGGAACTGGATGGACATGTCTCTTTCCACCGGATCTTGAGCTCCTTAAGGGGAATACTGGGGGTGAGGTGGGAATACACTCTGGAGCAGATGCACGATCCCAGAGGAAACCCAGAAGATCACGTTAAAAATATGTACATGGCTGGGAGGCATAATAAGAATTTACATGTAATTTTTCGAAGAAAAGGAAAAAAGAAAAAAAAGACATGAGCTGTATTCACAACTTTATTGTGACACATTGCATAATCAAAAACAAATTATACAACTAAAGTTTTTATACAACAAAAATTTACCAAATATTTGTTTTTATTCATTTTCTTTGAGCAGCAATAGTTTGTTTTTATTTAATAATCATTTGACCCGTGTCCCTCACTGTAATGGAAATACTATGGCTTATGGCTTTGTCTAGTAACCGAACTGATCTTTAATATAATTATTCTGGAGTTAAAATAATACTATGATGTATTTGGAACTAGTTCATCTATTCAGATGTAAATGCTTCAAGATTCAGTTCATGTTTTGTTAATGCAGTTCGTCAGCACCAAAGGTGCCCTTTTCACACACATACATCTCAACAGCTCCTTCTAACAATAAGATCTGCTTTCTATGAAGCCAATGAAATGCATGTGGTGAGAAAATAAAGAGAGAAAGAAGAGTGTGTGCATGTGACATCAGTGAGAGAGAGAGAGAGAGAGAGAGAGAGAGAGAGAGAGTGTAATGAACAAAGGTAAGTGTTGAGGTGCCGGACGTTTAGAATAATAATAATAATAATAATAATAATAATAATAATAATTTCTACAAGTGTCCAATCATTTGCTGATTACCCTGAATAAAAATGGTGTTGGAAAAAATTTTCACCGTAGGATATTGTGTATTGCTAGAATAATGGCCATAAATACATAAGCATGAAAGAAAGAAGACACTGTAGTAAATGTGCAGGTTTTTCCTTTAGAGGAATTGCAAAGAAATCCAGAGCGTCAGTGAGTTGAGTTTCCATGAGAGTCAACAGCTTGCATGATAGACGTCTCCCAGGACAACATCTTTAAGCACGGCTTAACACTTGTTAAAGTAAGCAGGTCTCAGTTTCAACCATGAAGAGAAGACGTTGAGCTGCAGATTTGCCAGGTCGAGTGTCCGTAAGAAAAGGAAAAAAAAATTTTAAATAACAAGAGGCCGTTACATGGAGAAGGCTGCAGTGCCTGTGGACTACTGAAGACTGGAAGAAGGTCTAATGGACCAATGAATCAAAACTCAGTCACTGAAGCATATCAGGAGACTTGGGGGACGAGGCAGGGAATCCACTCTATACAGTGTTTGCACCCATCACAGACCCACACACACTACGGGGAGCCCGGAAATGCCAATAAGCACAATCTGCATGTCTTTGGACTGTGGGAGGAAATCAAAGTACCCAAAGAAAATGCAAAGACCAAGAGTGTGAATCGAACCTTCGACCCTGGAGGTACGAGGCCACAGTGTTAACCACTATGACACCAGACTGAATTTGAACATCACTGAGGAGGTCAAAGTTCCCTCACTCCCTCCAAAAAGAATGAAGCTTTGAGTTCTGGGGGACTTTTGCTGAATCCAGTGCAACACTTCTGTAAGAAGCTTCTACATTGGCATTACAGCTTGTGTGATACAGTAGGTGGCTCACAGGAAGCCTATTAAATGAAACAATGTTTAGTTTCTATTGCAGAAAGCATGCTTTATTTAAGTTATGTTGTTTTATCTGAAAAGAAAAGAAAGATATTAAATTTAGTAGGACAAATAAATCCAATGTTATTTTGTTATTATTCGTTCTTTGCATTAATTTCAGTGAATACAGAAATGTGAAACTGTATGAATATCAATGAAAACAGAGTTCTGAAGTGTATTATTGGTTATTATTATTATTATTATTATTATTAACAATAAAATGTATGAGATTCAATAAATCTGCGTATTCAGATTTTCTAAATAATTTCAGCAAGCTACCAAACACTTTCCATATAAACCTCGACATGTTTTCTAAAGTAAAACCTCACAAACTTCAATAGCCTCAGTCTAAACCATCGTATTATGGCACCCCATGTGGCTCTGTTTGGCTATTTTGATCCCACAGGCCCACATGCACCTGTTTTGTTGGGGTATGCGGCTCGAAATGTGACTCCTCCCCTCTTCCACTTGTTCTTTTCTTCTTATTGGCTCTCTGGGACGTTTATGCTAATTAGCAGCTTGCCCCTTGCACCTGACTCCCTGTGAGACAGCCCTCAAGCATCAGCTAGACTTATTTAAACCTGCCATCTCTGTCTCTGGGCATTAATGGTGATTGTAACCATGCTGGCATGCTGAGACACGAGTCACATCTGCTTTAAAAACAAGCTTTTTAAGAAGCTTATTATATAGGATAAGGATAAGGATATATAGGATAAGGATAAGAAAAGATGCCACGATCTTTCTTGGTGAAGAAACACCTGAGTCACAAGAAGCCCAACTATGGCATGCTGGATTCACAGAGTGGTGGTGAGTTGTTTTCACATTCCAGTCGTAGATCTTTACTGGACCATGCAGGGAAAACTGATTTGTGAGCATTTTTAGTTCATAAACTTTAAAGCAAAAGGGCCAGAGCTCAGACCCATACCAGTGGAGTCCAGCATTTTTTCCCTGGAGCAAGATATGAAGTCAGAGATTTTTGAAGAAAAAAACCTTCTAAACTACTAAGTCTGAATTTTTCTCTTTCTTAAAGGTAATGTGAGGGATTTTTCCTTTTGGAAAATGATGGTTCATTTCATTCACACTGTTTTGTCTATAAGATTGATGAGCTGCTAGTTTTGGTGATGCTCTGCATCAGTGAAAACTCTGAAGTGAAGCAAATCTTTGCAAAAGATCCAACAAGCCTAGTTGGAGTTTAGCAGGTGCAGGATCTTTCCTCAAAAGAAGAGCTTTTATTGTCAGCCCTTGTTTTGGAGATCTGAAGGGTCCCATTAAATATGGTGAAGGAGGCTCGCCAGAGCATGATTCGCATGAAACTTGTGGGTTTTGTTCGCAGGCTTTCTCTTAAGCAAACAAGCCCCTTAACCTCCTCTGAGAAAAGGACATGCTTTACTATTCAGCAATGAACTTATCTGCAATTAAGCAGCTGGGGAGAAGAAAAAAAAGAAAACGGTCGGAAAGTTCTTTTAGATTGTATCCCTAACACAGATTCAGTGGAAAGAAACCTATTGGGGGAAAAAAAATTTTTTTTTAAATAATTGGTGAACAGTATATCAACTTATTGATATACAGGTTTTAGAAAGAAATTTAGAAGATGAATTCAATAGACATGTATTCTGGTGGCAAATATTTCACTCGTCAAGTGAGTGGTTAAGCCAAAAACAAGAAAAAAAACCCCACTAAATTACACAAAACATGCGTCTAACATTTTTTATTTAGATTTAATTGATGAATAATTCATATTTGTCACAGCTGAAATCTGATTAAGAATTATTTGCATTAATCTAGAGGAAAATTTTACTGCTCCAACTTGCTCTTCTATAACTCAGGAGACAAAACTGTGTAGTTTCTATTTTGTCTGCTAAAATTTACTAAAACAAATTAGCAACAGGAGTCGTCCCTGAGATTTATAATATACAGTTATAGAGAAATATGCATTGTTTCAGTGGCAGGTTGCAAGCTTGAAGTATATTGTATCTGAGCAGTTGAAAGTGAAGGACTTTGCTCAAGGGCCCAACAGTGGCAGCGCGGCGGTGCCGGGGCTTGAACGGGGACCTTCTGATCAGCAGTCCAGCACCTTATTCACCAGGCTACTCCTGTCTGTCTCAGATTTACATTCTCTCTACTGCAGTGCATAAGGCTTAGAAAAAAGTAGGTTCTTAAAATATAAAACAGTTTGAAAATGTAAAAGACCTGAATGTTATTAATGATTGCATAATAGACCTATGTTGTATAAAGGTTCATGATAGAAGATGATAAGATATTTTCGTACAGAAATTTTTTTTCAATGACGGCTAGCCTGCAGATAAAAAAAAAAAAAAGAAACTTTTTTAAAAAAAATTTAAATAGTGCATATTAATAGTAACATTATTGCACCACAGTAACCAATAAATCACTTTTGTTTTTATTTTACAATGTAGAATTCATAGACCTAATATATACATCAATCATAAATAAAGTTTTATTAAATGGTACACGATTCGTAGAAACATAATTTGGTTAATAACAGCAAGGGTGCAGCTTACAAACAATAATAATAATAATAATAATAATAATAATAATTATTATTATTATTATTATTATTATTATTATTATTATTATTCAAATATAAATAGAATTAAATGAATCATTAAAAATAATTGTGCAGATAATAAAAAAAAAAAAACAATTAGGTCTTGATGCGATTTCAGTGAGCGTTTGCGGAGAGCTCTTTATTTGCTCTTTCTGAGCTCAGCATGAGATGCATGAATGTGGGTGGGATGAGAATAGATTGAGTCCATTCAGAGAGATAAAGGGGTGCAAAAGCCAATAATTATGTTAGAGCTTGAAGAGAATTCATTTGAAGCCTAAAAATGAGGCTCATGTTGGTTTCACACAGATCTCATAGTTGTCCAGGAGACATAAATGAGACATTCTTGTGAGCTCTTTTCTAATGTGGAACTACAGAACTATAGCTCTTCAGAAAAGACCTACAGTATAACATGCCAGTATAGTTTAGGATACAGTGTGACCAGTTCAATAATAAGCAAAATATAGTTGAGCACTTTGATAGAAAAACTCTAAACTTTATGCAAGTGTTAATATAATCCACCTTTTCACAAAAATGTATACAGTTATTTGTAAGATTTAAGTATATTTTGCAGATGTATTAATGAAAAAGATGCAAAAAAAAATTTCTTGACACATAAATAAATTTCAGGTTCCAGGCCAAGGGATGTTTCTAAACTATTGTAAAGCTCATTTGCCAAAAGTGACTGTTGTTAAAAGCAACTTCCAATTAAATTCAGTTGAATTGAATGCTTGTTTTAAATATATATCCAGACTTATTGCTTTTTAGACTTCTATTTCAGACATTTTCACATTTAGGAAGTATTACATACTTACCTAGTGTTATAGTATTAGATTAAGTATTATATTACTTACTTAGTATTACACACTTGTGTTTTTCTTGCTCATGTGATTATTCCACTGGTTTATTTTGGTTTCATGTGATTGCTTATACATGATCTGTTTCTTTTCACAAGTTAATTTTGGGTCACATAATTACTCACATGTCCTTAAGCTCACATCTGCACAACACATACTGTACATAATGCCTTCATGTCTTGATATGGTCATCTATCTCTCAGTCACCTGTGAAAAACAGAATCATGATTTCTCCACTGAAGGTCATCTACTGTACCAGTGAATATATCTGTGTATCTGATTCAATAACTAATATATACTAAATACTTTTTTATAAAATATATGTAAAACCTGAGATCTCATTGATCACAGAGTCCTTGTTGATCATTTTACAGATCCTCACGCACAAGTCATCTCCAAGCTCACCTCTTCTCATCCTGATGAAACGTTACTCCCTGGGTCGTGCCTATTAAACCCAGCCATCAGGGCAGTGTCACAGATGAGCTCCATTTGTGCCGTGATTGAACCGCAGCCTTTACTAGACTCCAGACCGCCTTCAGAAGGCCACACTCACACCCTCCCCGTGAGTCCGACCCCACTGCAGGCCTCAGAGCATGCGGCACCTCGGCGTCTTCACGACGACAGAGCGTTGCAGGACAGCGTGGTGACCGACGTTACCGTTTCCCTGTTGGGACTTGCTTCAAAGAGCAACATCCAGGAGCACTTCGAGTGTTTTGACTGCCATAAAACCTATTTTACCTTCTCCGGCCTGGCCAAACACAGACAGCTGCAGTGCGAGTGGCCGTGTCAGAAATACTTCAGCTGCAAGTACTGCGACAAGGAGTATGTGAGCCTCGGCGCTCTGAAGATGCATATCCGTACACACACTCTGCCCTGCGTGTGTAAGCTGTGTGGGAAAGCCTTCTCCAGGCCCTGGCTGCTTCAGGGACACATACGAACACACACAGGTATACGCAACAGCCAACAGACTGGAATCAGTCTAAATGTCTGTCTGTCTTTGAAGGTGATATTAATGTATTCTTGTTTCAGGTGAGAAGCCATTCTCGTGTCCTCACTGCAGCCGGGCGTTTGCCGACCGCTCGAACTTACGCGCTCATCTGCAGACGCACTCAGACGTCAAGAAGTATCAGTGCAGGAGCTGCTCAAAGACTTTCTCCAGAATCTCACTTCTGTCCAAACATGAGGAGGCTGGTTGTTCCTTGACATCCTGATGGTCAATTGTGACCATTCTACCACCACACTATGACACTCGAGGCCCTGGTTTCTCTCAGGTCCTCCTCTCTACACTGCTATTTATGTATGAGGGGGAAATCGACTCTGCACTGTACTAGCTGTATATTTTTGGGGGGACTGAATCAGAGTTTGTGACTTGCATGCATTGCATGGTTTACTTAACGTAAGGTTTGCAACTGCATGACGAGTCGGTGGCACTTGTACTGGATCTCCTTCAAGATTTTGTATAAATAAAATAAAAGTATTTTCTTCATTTGGCTGATGCTTTATACCTCAATAAAACCCAACTGACGCTGTAATTTTTCCTACATTATCTCTTATATCCATCCCATTCCATCTAGGAACCTCTGTAGTCCAACTAGGGTCCATGGACGCTAATGGTGACTGGTGTATTTACGTCACCATTACGTCATCCATTGGATTTATGGCCTCCAGTCAACATTCACACACACAATTTGGAAATGGCAATTAGTCTAATCTGCATGTCTTTGGACAGAGGAAGGAAACCAGAGTACCCGGAGGAAACCCACCAAGCACAGGGAGAACCTGCAAACTCCGGGCACTCAGACCCGGTGCGGGAATCGAACCCTGATCCTGGAGGTGCGAAGCGACAGTGCTAACCACTAAGCCACTGTGCTGCCATTAGCTCTCATGACCCCAGCAAAATGACTCTACTCAATAATAATTTTTACTTAAATTACAAGAAAATACAAAAAGAGAAGTTTAATCAGTTTTATAGATCATTGGCTGTTAAGGGCAGCTGAGGTAAAGTAGTTCAAATCCACATCAAGAAACCAACTCATGGTTGAACCAACTCATATGAATGAAGATTAGATTTTTCACCTAAAAAACAACCCTTGACATGATCTTGTTTAGGGCTCCTTTCTTTCCTATCTCAGAAAAGCTAAAGGTAATATAAATACTACATTTTATGCTAGGAGGCATTGCGGTCTCACTCCTTCATAGCTGAGGGTTCAATTCCCATCTCAGGTCTGTGTGTATAGAGTTTGTATGTTGTCCCTGTCCATGGTGCCCATGGGCATTAATACTGAGTTTGTCTTTCTCTGCTGTTACACTGTAACCACCGCCACTGTTCTAGAAAGAATTTCGAAAGGTCTTTAAAGGATCTCATTAAACCGCAAGAGCTCAAAAGGTTGTGCACTGATGTTGACGAGGACTGGTGCACGCCCAGCATTCCAGTTCATCCCAAAGCTGTTCAGTGGGGTTGAGATCAAGGGTCTGTGCAGGACACTCAAGTTTGTCCACTCCAACACTAAAACACCATGTATCTTTACGGAGGTTGCTTTGTGCACATGGGCCTTGTCATGCTGGGCCTCTTAGCTTTATTCTCTCTCTCTCACACTTATCATCTATACCGCTTTATCCTGCATACAGGCAGGAGGGGAGACTATCCCAGGAGACTTGGGGGATGAGGTGCCAATCCATCACGGAGCACACACACTCATTCACACTCATTCACTACGGACAATTTGGGAACACCATTTAGTCCTATCTGCACATCTTTGGACTGTGGGAGGAAATCGGAGTACCTGGAGGAAACCCACCAAATACAGGAAGAACATGCAAATTCCACGCACACAGACCTCAAAGCAGGAATCAAAGCCAGACTCTGGAGGGGGAACATTGCAACAGTAAAGGGAAATTGTAATGCTATGGCATACAGTGACATTTCAGATAACTAGGTGCATCAAACATTGTGATACAGAGAGGAGAAGAACCACATTTGGGTTTGATGGGCACCCAAATGTGAAGAAAAAAACTTTTTTCTTGTTTTTATGTTTTAATTCCTTAGTTTTCACACAAAGATTTGCCATTCAGAAATTTTATTGGTCCTTTTTAACTTTCTTGGAAAACACGACAACTTATCGATATTCCATATGTGTTCCATAATATATAACTCTAATTAATCATGTTTAAACCATTACGGGAGTTGCACCAATGTGTTAGATTGGTTTGGAAAGTTGTCATACAGTGAGTTTTCCAGCCATTGTTTCAGCTCTAATTAAGAAACTTAAGCTGCTTGTTTAGGCTCTGATCACATCATTCCTTCATTTAGACAGCAGCACACAATAGACAGAAGAGCCACGTCCATGTGACCCCACTTGCCATTAACAAGGAATTGCACTTCACAGCTCTCCTTTTTCTTTAGCTAATTAATATGTCTATCTGAGGGACAGCTGTGCACAAGGAGAATTTTACAAGTCTAAATAAAACCCCACAATGCTTCCCGTTAGTAATGGGGCATGGAAAATTCCTCATATATGTGTGTGTTTATTGGCAGGTGGATGTGGGCCAGCTGCATGCCGAGGTGGCGCCGTGCCAGGGCCGAGGGGGTTTGAGGGTCACAGAGAGAGACAGAGAGAGAGAGAGAGAGAGAGAGAGAGAGAGAGAGAGGTGATGATAGTGAAATAAGTTAACAACGAGAGAGAAAGACGTAAGAAATAAAAGGAAATGAATGAAGAAGAAAAAAGAGTTATAGGAAGAAAGAAAGAAATGAAGAAGGGAAGGAAGGAAGATCAAGACAGAAAGAAACAGAGGAAAATTAATTCAACTAATTTAAAAGGAAATAAAAGAAAAAGAAATTAAAACAAAAGATTTAAGGAGAGAAAAGAGAAAAAGATGAGAAGACAAAGATCAGAAAAAGGGGAAAAAAGTAAGATGAGGAATAATGAGAGAAGAAAGAATGCAAAATGAAAGGAGATGGAGAGAGAGAGAGAGAGAGAGAGAGAGAGAGAGAGAGAGATGGATGTGTCAGTCACTCCTAACAGAAATGCCCTTTTCTCCTACAGAATGTCAGTCATGGCTGAAATGCAGGTTGGAGCCACTGAGCCGCCTGATTTAGTTCACACAGACAGAGCAGCGGAGCCACGGAGTGTTAAACACACACAAATGTACAGCAGACGCACACACAGACGGGAACACACACACACACACACACACACACACACCCACACCCACACACACACACACACACACACACACACACACACACACACACACACACACACACACACACACACACACACACACACACACACACACACACACACACACACACACTGCTGGACCAAGTGAGCCACCTGTCACAGCAAACACACTTGTCCTACAGTTTCAAGCTGATGTGTTTAAGAGTGTGTGTGTAGGTGATTTTCCTCCCTTACACTCTGAAGTTTAAAATTATAAAAGGAAGTACTGCCAGTTACTACATTTCTATTAAAATAAACAAAATGATTGCAGAAATGTAATCTTACACATGTTCATATGTGAAACAGTTTTATAATTCTCAAGAACCTCTTAAAATCATAATGTTTTCTCTTGAAAAATTTATCACATTTGGTAAATTATAAGCTCCGGTATCAGTAACTTAAGAAAAAACGTAAAAAAAAAAAAAAAAAAAAGGATTTTTGGCATTTTTTATGTAAAAAAAAAAAACGTGCCAATCTGTTTTTTTTTTTCAGTTTTTGTTGGAAAATGAATAGATCAATGAGGAAAATTTTTATCCCACAGATAAAATTTTTTAAAAGATTTAAATAGAAATGAGGTTAAAATGTGAAGAAGCAGACATCAAGTGTTTCCTACTGTTCACGCTCAGTGCTGTTAATCTCTCCTAAAATAATGATTATATAAAATAAAATACACATCATCCTGATGTTTTAACTCCAAGTTTTAACTGACAAATTAAAAGATATTTATATTAATTACATATATTAAATATTCACTCACTGATCATCTATACAGCCTTTTTTTTTTTTTTTAGAGTCATGGGGAGCCAATCCATCATAGGGCACACACACACACACACACACACACACACACACACACACACACACACACACACACACACACACACACACACACACACACTATGGCCAATTAGCCTAATCCGCATAATCTGTCTTTGGGAGGAAACTGGAGTACCCGGAGGAAACACAGGGAGAACATGCAAACTACATGCACACAGACCCGAGGTGGGAATCGATCCCAGAACCTAGAATAGCAAGGCGACAACGCTAACCACTAAGCCACCATATATTAAATACATTCAAATTTATATTGAATTCATCGTTCATCACTTCCAAGTAGACTCAAGATTTTAGCTCTGTTTTTTTATGTGTATTTTAAATTTAGATTTTTGTCATTTAGAAACAGAAAATACTGGATGACTGAATAATGCAACAGAAGAATTTCTAGGATGCCAGACATTAGGGTGCCAACAATTGTGTGATTCTGGAGTAATTTGTTTTTCTGGAGCTGAATGTATAAAACTATGTTCATTCTAATTCAGAAATTAAAACAATGGAAGGGGTCCAGGCTTATAATGTACAGCTGTGAAATGAAAACAGAATGATTTTTGAATTGCCTTGTCTTTTCTTAGACTAAATAAAAAAAATAAAAAATAAATAAATAAAATAAAAAAATAAAATAAAATAAAATATTAAACCTATATATGAAATATATATATAACCTTTATATGTTCTTCACCCTCTGAGATTTCTGTGTAAAATTCTATCACAGAATATTTATTACAGTAGATTCTAAACGTTTAGTACAAATAATTAGAGAGCATACCAAGAGTCATAACAAGTCCATATGTCTGAGCAGTTCACACTGTCTAAAGGAATAGCATTATATGCAAAAGGACAGGTCCGGGGGAGGGGGGGGGGGGGTCAGAAATCTGGGGTCGAGGGTCGGGGGTCAGGCTCCGTCTGCGAGGTTCCCTGCAATTTTACTAGAGCCGTGACACGACAGGCACCAGTCAGACAGATTCCTTGGCAGATCCCGTCAGACGCATCCTTCACCTTTGAAACTCTGAACTTAAATTCTTCTTCAGAACTCAGTGAGACGCCATCACCTGTGATCCGGTGGCCAGACGGGATCTGCCAAGGAATGGCGCCTGCAGTGTCCATTATGGCAATATGGTCCGATTTTCAAGTAAGGTTTGTACCATCAGGCCACTGATAATAGTTCAAGGCTTAAAACGAACATAAAAACCGAGCGAGCTACAGTAAACACGGTCATTGCTGGAGATGCTCGTGATTCCCCATTTCTAAACCTTTGCATCAGCTGATCAGCACAGGTTCCTATCTATAGCCACTGTGACTCCACAAAAGAGTGAAGCGAGCCTAAAAATACACTATAAGCCGACCTGAGACAGGCATGAGCCCACTCCCAAAACTC